>BQNB010010605.1:4120-22735 GCA_026074375.1 Tanacetum coccineum
CGCGACCAATGTTGGATTGGGTTTAGTTACGGCCCATTATTGATAAGTTGGGCCCTAAAAGCCCAAGTGATAGTGTGGCCCAAGCCCAGAAGCTTGGTATACCTATTATACGTCATCATATAGTTTTAGTACTATATGATCGAGTCGAGCTCTTGAAGACGAGTTGTAATATATCGAGTTGACTAATAGTATAGTAGTAGAAAAAGGGTCAAATGGGTCAAACAGTAGCTTATTTTAGGCAGTTAATATCAGTAGCTTATATATCGTATTAATATCAACACGATTGTATGTACAACAGGAGCTCGGAGATCATTGAAGCATTACGATTACTCAAAAAAGATTACATGAACAACTTGAGGTACAGTCTCCTGATCTCTACAAAATGACACTATATAGCAAAGTTCAAGTTCTCCAAACATGTCAGTTTTTGGTTCAATTGTTTAGTATGAAGTGTGTAGAATGAGCACTAACGGCTCTCGTATTGTAGACAGAAAGATGGTTGGATGCTGATGATTACCGCTTATTTTGGAGCGAGATTTGATTAGGTGTGTACATTATACACGAGTATCAGAGTTAAAGGTGAAAAAATAGCGAGATTTGATCAGGTGTGTACATTATACACGAGTATCAGAGTTAAAGGTGAAAAAAATTCAGCGTAATGGGTTGACAATACATTTTAGTTCGAGATATACCACATTCAAATAATCATATCGGATAACTAATTGGAATAGGGTTTAGGTTACCTTTTAGTTCGAGATATGCCACATTTAAATAACCTATAGGACATTTCATGTTTATTAAGGAATCTGATGCAGTAGCAACGTTGAAAATTTCCAGTCTGTATATATTAAGTTCAGTTTTGTTTTTTAAGTTGGCTTCTAAGGTAAACAGTTCATGTATGGTCGATGTAAATTAGTAAAGGGAATAATAAGAGGTTTGGATCTAAGGTGATGTGCAGTGTCTAAATAACTTACGGTATAAATTTTTGTACAATGACATATGCCTCAGGTGACGTTCAAGTTCTCCAAACAGGTCAGCTTAGTATGGAGTGTTTAGAATGCGCACTAGCGGCTTTCATATTGTATAAAGAAAAATGGTTGGATGCTGATGACGACCGCTTATTTTGGAGCAAGATTTGATAAAGAAACACGAGAGAGATTCTATGAAGTTTAGTGAATTCGTCTGCGCAGTATTGCCAAAATGTCTGAGCGTGTATTGGAGAAAGAGTTTTTGGAAAGTGAATCCATTGCTGATATATTTGACCTCCTATTAACCTATAATACAATTCTCAAATGTTTGACTATGAGTTTGACTTGGGCTCCCACTTTGGGCCGGCCCAAGTAGTTTTTTTTTTTTAGTTTAGTCCAACATCTAGCCCAACTGCTACAGTGCTACAATGCCAAAAGTAAAAAAATTACAAAACGGACCCTCAACTTTTAACTATTTACGATTTTCCCATTCATATCAAAAAAATACCCATAGAAATATTTTCGAATTGCGATTAAAACGAGGCAAATATTGCAACGTTTCTAAAATACGCACGATTTTCTAAAAAAAATCATTTAATATAAATAAGAAAAAAAACAAAACGAACCAATATTGCAATGCTTCTTAAATACGCACGATTTTATAAAAAATGTCAAAAAAAAATATTTGGATCCTTAACCGGACTACTTTTAGCCCATATTATTATCAAAGCTAAATATCTTTCAACATTTGCTTAGCCCCCGCCGCAACGCGCGGGTCATTTTACAACTCGTTAGTTTCTATTCATTGTATTGATTCATTTATAATTTATAGCAGTTTCTACACATCTTCAGTCCCATTCATTTATAATTTAGTTCGGTTCGGTTCGGTTTCGGGTTTTGATTTTTTCGGTTTTTTTCTCACCCCAAACTTTAACATATTTTTATTTAGTCCGTTAAAGTTCGATTAAACTTGTCTTAGCTATTTTTCACATATATACATAGCAAGTCGTTATTCGGTAGGCCATAACAAATATCATAGTATAAACGTAAAACGACACAGTACGCAAACACCCTGCCGCGAAGCACGTGTTTACAAACCTCGTTTAACAACAAAAAGAAATCAATCTTGAAAGTAAACTACAAACATTCCATGTGTTGCAAAAATTATCACAGTTTACATACTTATTAGAAACGTTGGGTTATCATCATCCTCCATTTACAAAAAGTCGCATGGTATGTGCTTAATTACACATACCATTTTCCATTAAAAACGGACTTAAAAGACTAAAAACGTACCAAAGATACATTGTATTTGTATGTTTTGCATTTGAATTGTGCAGGAACGGATATTCAAAAAGAAAGCGAAAAACAAACAAAACCGAGCACGGAATGGAAAAGACAAAGTCAAATCAAAGTCAAAAGTCAACCAAGTGAAGAAAATACAACTTAAGGGACTAAAACTGCCAAACCTCAAGTTGTATTACAAGAGTTAAAAGACAAGGGTTGAAATTGCAAACCGGGCGAAGTTTGTTATAAGAAATGAGGGGCCAAAGCTGCCAACCTCCCCAAACTCCATCTTTCCCGCCCAAACAAAACCCAGGTACAGAGTAGGGATGTCTTCCCATACCTTCTCCCTGCAAAACACTCAACACCCTAGAAAAATCATTTCAACCACTCCTCTATTTCCCCCCCAGCTGTAAAGGCCAAAGTTGCGAATCCCTCACCACTTTCCAAGCATTTCGATGCGTGATTACTCCCAAATAAGCACAAAAGAAATTGAAGGCAGAGAGATTTGTTTAGAATCACCTCACACAAACAAACACACTTGTTTTGTCTCTACAAAAGAAACCACAGAAGAAGAAGAAAAGAGAGTCCAAGAAACCAAGACCTTAAATTAATTCGTTTAGTATAAATGGTCATTGTGAACCCAAGTTAAAAAGTGAGTTTTTATTTTTTTTTTTTGTTTGTATAAGTTATTTTTTTAATATCTTAGAAAATCTTAGCTTAATTTTCAGTCATTACATCGATTTGTACTTTATCTTTAAGCTTGTACTAATTTCCAATTTTAAAAAGTGTTGAATTTTATGTGAAAATGCCAATTTTTAAATTCAAGTATCTCACTTGCTAACTAGTGCCTAATTGCATTTGAAAAGCTTTCAAATGAGCTTCGGTCATAAAGCTGTTTTTGTTTAAGATAAAAAAAAAAAAAAAGATAAGTAGTTAAGAAGAAAATAACAAAAGATCACCTCAAATACACCGTACAAACTGATTTTATGGATGATATGCCAGTTGCTGAATGGGCTTATGACTCCTTAAATTATTTTTTTATTTTTACTAGCTTGTTTATACAAGCTAGCCTGGTAGACTCTTTGTTTAACCAAGTGTTTTAAACAAGAGTGTTGTAAGTCTCTCTTTTTCTCGATTTTCTTACTTATTGTAGAACTCTTATAGAGCTTATTTGTTACTTATATTTGCTTATTTATGCTTTATTATGTTGTTTAGTACTTATCCTGCTTAGATTTCAGTTCAAAAATGATTTGTACAACTTTCCTAGTTAGTACTGGTAGCATGTGTAGTTAATACTGTTAGATTAATTTAGCTTATTTAAGTGCTTATCACTGATTGAAATCTGTTCATAAGTACCTTATTTTGTCATTTGATAATCTGTTTTTAACAAATTAGAATCCAATCAGCTTGAAATAAAATGACTTTTGAAAACTTTAAGAGGTTTTTAGAACTAGCGGTACTAACTTTTAACTAGCGGTACTAACTTTTAAAGCTAGCGGTACTAACTTTTAGTTAGTACCGGTAGTTCACCAATTTTTGATCTCACTTTTAGGATAGTTAGATTAGGTTTTAGGTTATGATTTTTTGAGCATAAGCTCATTGGAGGGTGAACTAAATCTGTTTGAGGTTTGTTTAAAGTTTTGAGCTTATTTCAGTAGCTTATTTTAGGTCTAAAAGTGCTTATTTTCATTAAAATCCAAAAAATAGTAGTGTAGTCATTTGTGCTTATTGTGCTTATTTCAGTGGCTTATTTAAAAAAGTGAATAGGTGGGCTTAATAAGGACTCATTAGTGAGCTTATTTCCAAAAGCCCACTTTTCAGTTTGGCTTATTGGTGATTTTAGCTTATTTTGAATTTGGCTTATTTAAGAAAAAGTTAGAGTTTACTACTTTTTGATGCAAATTGAGTTAAGTTAAGTTGTGTTTGGTTGAAAAAAGCTTTTTGGAATCAGATTAAGAAACATATAAGCTTTCCAAAACATCTCTCCTTTTTGAATTTGAGCTTATTTTGAGTTTGTAGTGTCCAAAATACCAAAAACCAAAATTTTAGCTTACTTTCTGCAATCAGCAGCTAAATTGGCTTTTTGGAGCTTATAAAGTGCTTATTTTCGCAAGGTGTCTTTATTAAAGTTGCTTAAAAACATGTTGTGAACAACTTTCGTGTTTTGCGTTTTGGCTAAAAATGACTTTTTAAAATCAGCACTTTTTGGGGACTTGGACTAAAATCGGGATTGGGGTTCAGGGTAGGAAAAAAAGAATTTATTTTGGTCTTTTGTCACAAATAGTCCCTGTCGTTAGTCCATTGTTAGTCCTTGTTAGTTTTAGTTTAATTATTAGTTAGGTTTAGTTTTAATTAGTTTAATTAAGCTTTAACCATTAGATAAAATTTGGGGTTTTTAATTTTGTTAAATTTCTGTACTTTTTCTCCACTTAGTGTAATTTTTATAAAATATTTAGGTTTTTAGCCCTCGTTTTTCGTGCCCGTTTTAGGTTTTAAGTTATATAACTTTCGTTTTTAAGTTTTATTTAATCTTTTTTGCATATTTAACTTGTAGAAATAGAAAACCAATCATACATTTGTCATATTCAAACATCAATCATCACTCCGTCATTCGATTTTCCATTCAAGCCTCGTTGGGACATAACAACCCGGGAAATCATATTTCCGACTACATATATATTTTATTTTGGTGAACTTTTAACAATTCCTTGTGCAAAGGTAATTGGTTGAGTGTTTGCTTGTCTATTATATATATATTATCAACGAACCAATTTTTGGCGCCACTGCCGGGGAGGCTAAAAACGATTATCGTTATGTTTGACAATTTGTGTTTTTCTTCTATAAAAATATAAAAAGTACAAAAATATTTTTTATTTTCTTTTATTAGTATAATTATCATATAAAAAACCAAAAAAAAAATCACAAATTGCAAACCATAACTGGATTTGTGTTCCCAGTTGATTTATATGCCGTGGGAGAATGTCATCAAAATAACAATAGTTATGATTCCAAGTTTTTATGATTATCCTATATGAGATAAATTTGTATTGATACATGGAGATAACTAGTTGTTTTTAAAGTATAAAATAATAAAACAACCCAATTTCTATAATCGAAAAAGTTTAAATAAACATGTTATTAAGTATAATAGTTTAACCAGGCCGCCTCATCGATTTTGTAGAAACTGTAGAGGGGGTGAACACGTTTCTATTTAAAAACTTAAATCGTTGTGTACCAAATTATCGATTAAGTTAGACGCAATATAAGAAGTGTGAATAATACATCTATATCCACTAGAGCATGTCATAGTATTAAAAATAACTCACAATATTAACTTCTATCTATGACACAATCATCATTCAAAAAATAAATGCAACAATCCACACACATATAGATATAACGCAAATATAAATGTAAGGTGATAAGGTAAATAAAGATGTAAAGCGAAAGGTAAAAGAAAGCGCAAACCGGGACTCCGGAGATTTAATAGTGGTATCGGTCCACGAAGCTATCTTCACACCTACTTCACCTCCCCCGTTTACCCAACTCGAGAGTTTACTTCATAGATGTGTACCCGCGACATACTCCTTTCTTTGCGGAGAAAATCTTACAACGTCGCTTACATTATTTTCTGACACTAAGCTAAAAGTCGAGTCTTTCTTCAGGTACAAGACCAAACCGTTATACTGTTATGGACCAACCATCATAACAATCCTTGATGGTTTTAAGGCCCTAAATACATAAAGCCGTTCTCGCTTACATTATTTTCTGCCATTAAGCTAAATGTCGAGTTCTAATCTTAGCTAGAACCGATCTACCACTCACAATCGTATTTTGAGGACTAAAATACTAACCGCTCACTCGCGTATTTTCTCACTTAAAATTCTAACACGGTTTACCTGATATAACTAATACACAAGTTTGGATGACATGGACTCGATGTATACATCGTGAATGTAACACATGTCACGAATGCACCAACTATAATACATCGTATATATCTTGACGATTACGAGTATTCTTCTCTTGCACTTGGAGATGAAAGATTGGATCACTTGTAAACAAATGTTTAAACGAGTTACATGATCAAAGACTAAACGATATGCAATCTGTTCTAAAATAGAGAAAAAATGTGTGAATAAAGGTGAAAAATATGTGGGAACAGTCCACTATTTATAGGCAAAATATGGGGAAAAAAATCCGGTCCCTTTATCTCCCAAAGGAGGTCCCCTGATCAATAAGGGGGGCGTCCTTTTATAGGACGCTTCTGATTTTGTCCTTTTGTGAGAAAATGTTTTCTAGGGCAGGTTTTCTAATTTTGGAGGGAAATCTGATTTCAAATATATATTTGAATAAAATATTTCTTTTAATTATAAAAATATTTTGTCTAATTATTTTTGTAAAAACATTTTGTTACATTTGTAAGAATGTAAAGTTTAGGACAAAAATTATTTCTTTGATCATCCAACAAGTTTAAAGTTTGTTTCTTCATACAATTAGTGATTTACGTCGGGTGCAAACTTATATTTGTTGCAGCAGACTTGAGACGTCGAGATTTGTTGACGTATGAATGCATTGATAACTTATGATTACGAGTAACTTGAGCACTTTATGTTATATGTTATAAGCTATATGTTTGTCATCACCAAAACACAAAGAGAATGTATAGATTAAATATCGTAATATTTGCAATAACAGTCTCCCCCTTTTTGATGATGATAAAATATGTAAACTATAACTCATAGTAAAATGTATAAGTTACTCGTTTACACTTCTTCTCCCCATTTTGTTGAAACAAAAAGGTGGACACTCCAAGCCATTTATTCCAATAGGCGAGACTTTACTACACTCCATTCTTGAAACGAAAAGGTGAGCTTGCATCATCCCCAGTAAAGTCTTGCTCCTATCAACCTCGTTTAATCATCCCAAGCTATCTACTTTGACACCCTTTAGCTCATTGCACTCCTATGACACTTGTATCCTATTGTATATTAACTCTAGCGGATCAATGGATCAAATTTGTTTTAAATTCTTACCTACATCAAGGGTTAGTTTCGTGCAACATAATATATATAGGAGCAATATTATAAGGGTGGAATACAGATATCAAGAAATGTGTAGATGTCATAACGGTTGCAAATGTAATGACTTTGACATTTGCAAATTCTCCCCCTCGATGTATGATCCCCTTTTTTTATCAAGCTACGGAAGTGTGCTACAAAACAAAGTTAGTAGAAAAGTGCACATATATATAATAACAATGATCGCTATATATATATATATATATATATATATATATATAGCAAGACACTAGCGGGGAACAATATATGGACGTCTTAGGTATAATTATTCTAAAGTATGACACTTTCAAAGAAAAATTAAAACTTAGACACCTGCAATCATTGTTTTAATAACAACAACCTAAATCTAAAATAAAAAGAATCATGACGTATGCTTAAGACATGACAATGTTTAGGAACCAATGATAAGATTCGGCCGACACATGCTTAAGAACCTAGACGCATGCTTAAGGACTAAGACTCGACTAACACCCTTCGGTATCACACCAACTTTAATAAATGAGAACAAAATTCGTTTATTGATTGGCACGCTATTATTATGAGAATTACTTCTTCCAAGATGTTATTTGGATAAGGAGTACTAACGTATTTTAAACGACATGTTCCTTATGATATCATTATCTAACCAAGATGATGGTTTGGATTCGGATAGACTTTCTTCAAGGATTGTATTGAGAGATTCCTAAATCCTCAAGGTTTCTTTGTTAAGCATTATGTATGCTTTTTATGTTTGGGGTGTTTAATGATAAACATTATCGTAAGACTTTAGGTCGAACTAAATGTTGACGATAAGGATGATTTGTTGAGAAAATGTACTCTAAATGTGGCATTTAAAACTAGACGAATGTCACTTAATATCTTGGCGAGATATGCCAAAATATATACTCAAAAAGTGTTAAAAAATAAGATGAAGATGAAAACGATACGCTCTTTTTTTCTTCTTTTTTTATAACCCGGGTGTTCAACTTGACATTGCAAGCTGACTAATGTGTGCTTAAACACACATCATTTTTATACCGGAAAACACTCTAAAACAGACTAATAACCATAAAATATGAGTAATTATATTGCAAATATGTTTGGTTTGTGTTATTATGTCTTGCAGGTACAAATGATTGAAAACAAAGCAAAAACGATGATTTTTGGGTGAGTTTCAACAACGTTTTCACGTTTATCGAGATTCAAACAAAGTCGTAAAAATTCCCCGAGCACTCCATTGGAAAGAGCACAATATTACGAATCTATCGGTACCTTCCTCGCCTTTTGTACCTTTTTTATTTTAACAGGTCAAAGTCCTTTTTGAACCTTTTATTACTAAATACCTGGACCCTGCTATTTAGCCCTAAAAGGAATTTGTGTGCAATATATAATTGAAGCTATGCTTCAGCTCAGTTGGCACTTGGGGGCACCCTTGTGTCTCTGAGCGAGAGGTCCCGTGTTTGAATCCTGGCCTGGCCAGGGTTGTGATATAAATATTGCATGGCACGTTGCCCACTCAGGTGGTGACACGTGGCAACCCGACCCGATCCATGACCCGATCCGTGACCTGGACCGTTGACACGTTGACCTGTCACGTCTGCAATGACGTGGCAATTGGACCCTACTTCTGTCGTGTGGCGACGGCTGTCCAATGACAGTCTGCCACGTGGCAGCTTTTGACATGTCATCACAGGTTCAGTACGAGGTCAGAGTTTCAGAAATCGAGATCCGAGGTTTAGAAAATACGAGATTCAGAAATATTGAAGGTTCAGTACGAGGTCGCGTAATTCCAAGGCAATGATTGGCAGGTGATTATTGGCTGAGGGAGTACGAGGTTCTAGAAGGGACGCGTGGCGGGTATTGATTGGCTCAAAATCGAATATATTGCTGGCAAAAGATGCGTATGCGTGAAATTACGGATATGCCCCTGAGCTCAAGTGGGCTTTATAAGGCCTCTCATTTCCAGTTTTCAAGATTCATTAGTTTTGTAGGTGTTTTTATTATTTCACATAGTAGTTGTTTTAGCTTATTGTTCTTATTTAGCTTATTTTGTAAAAGCCTTTGAGCTTATTGGATCCATCTTATTGTGTAGGCAAAAAAAATTACATAGTTGCTTATTATTAGTGTCTTGTTTAGCTTATTATGGTTGTATAGATTTAGGTTATTTTAGCTTATTGTCTAGCGTATTTTGTACTCTTGGCTTATTAATAAAGATGGTTTTCAAGGTTGGTGTTACTTAAATGCTTTTTACTCTTGCTTTTTCTTTTTAGCTTATTTGTTTCTTTAAGCTCTATTTGAATCAAAAAGGGGTGCGACGAGTGGCTTATCACTCAGCTTATTTATAAGCTTTTGACACCTTCTACTTCGAGATTGTACTAGCTTATTTTGATTAATGAAGATGTTTAAGGTTGGTATAACTTAGCTTATTTCCTTTTGCTTATTGTCTTATTTACTTTTCTAGTTTATTTTCCAAATAAGCTAACCTGATAACTAATTTTAGTTCGAAGTAACCTGAGCTTATTTCGTATAAGCTGATCTATAGCTTATTGCGATTGGCTTATTACTAATACTCTTGTTTTATTTGTAGTTTTCTAATAAGCTCCTCAATAGCTTATTTGAAATTTGTTTAGTCCTTTTAGCTTATTTACTTTTCTTTGTCTTTGAATAAAAGAAAAGGTGCGACGAGTGCTTATTCACTCAGCTTATTTCGATAAGCTTTTGACACCTTATATTTCGAGATCTTATTTTCAAGCTTATCTTTTTATCATTTTTTTAGCTTAAAGTTTGTAGCTTTTTAAAGTATCTTATTATTTTAGGTCTGATCCTTAAATATACCCGTTTCTCGTTTACTTTTCGGAGTAGAACATCTTAGTTTATATACCTGATTCTTGTTCACTTTTCGGAGTAGAACATCTTAGTTTCGGGTGAAGTTAGATCTAAAGTTTCCTTTTTTAGTAGTCTCTAGTTTAATCTCTAACTTATTATTCATATATCTCGTTTATTATAACCTTGATTGTGTTGTGTTTTGATGAAACTATTCGAACAACTAAGGCGAGGAGCTTAAGCGTTTAATAAGCTAGTTTAATTTCTTAAGTTTAGAGCTTTTATAGATTTTACAAGCTTTTTAGTATATAAAGTTTATAACTTTATCAACTAATTAGTTTAATAAAATTTAAATTAGAAATAAACTTAAGTGTTTTATTTAATTTATTAAATCGGGTGGTTATTTCGTTTTCGTTGCACTGGTCGGTTCTACTTTCTTTCCTATTTAAATATTTAGTAGTTTTTAGCTTAGTTAGATTAATATGTTTATTATTGTTAATTTAGTTGTTGCTATGATTAGTGAGTAGTTATTATATGCGTGTTAAGTGGGTAGTGATTAATGATTTAAGTGTGAAATTAAAAAGGGATTGTTGATTAATAATTTTTAGATTATTTAGATTTATATTTTGGTTATTTAAACGGGCAAAAGCCTTAAGAATAATTAGACATTAATCTAGTAATTAATACCAAGATAAAAGATTGTTTTCAAAATAAACCAACGTTGTGAGAAAATAGGTTTTAAGATGGGTACTAATTCATCAGTAAAAACTTAACTTCACACTAAATGATCTTTTCGCCTCACTTGACAAGCATATCCGTTAAATATATCTTTTAGATCTTTTAGCTTATTAATTCGTATTTTATATCATTAGTTTAAAACCAACTAAAAATATTTGATAATCAAGCATCAAATTTAAGACATAAACGTAAATCTCTATTCATATCTCGCCGTGGATTCGACTCCGGAAGATTTAATTATCACTTGTCCTCAAGTGATTATTTTATCTAAACGGGAATTACTATAATATTACTTCGACTACGTCGTTTTACGAGACGCGTCACCGACTATTCCCAGGGCTGACTATCCTTTTGGATAGCCCGGAGTCAAGGCAGGTGAACCTCTGTGGCCAATGGGGGGGAATGATATGCTCTTGGATGTAAATAAAAATGATTTCATAAAGTCGAAAAACGAGGAAGGATGAGCGTGAATGGAAAGGGAAGGTGTTGAGTAAAGGTTGACAAAGACGGTTTAGATTAATATATCGTTTGCACTGACGATGACAAGCGTGGCATGTTAAAATGATGTGTTAGATATTAGAAAAAGACTCGGTCACCCCGTGTATTCTACCATCTATTATAGCTCGTAGTTTAACGTTTAATGTATAATGTTTGGTTATGAGCCGGGTTATAAAGCCCAACATGTAAGCCCATACCATGGCCTAAGGGCTGATTTTGTAAGACATATATAAGCCTCTTCCATCTTATGGAAGAGGTGGTTAGTCATTTTACACACACACACTTTCTCTCTCTAGAGGAGTATGCCTTTTCTTTGTTTCTCTCTCTAGCATTCGACTAATCCACTAACCATTCGATTGTGTGATGATATCCAATATCCTAAAATTGGTATCCGAGCTCATGGGATGATTAGATCGTTTGTGTGTGCGTTTTAGTGCTTGGTTTAGATCAAAAGTTGAGTTTTAGGAGGTTTTAGCTCTTGTTCTTGAGTTTCATTGATTTTCACGTTTTTTGTGTTAAAATTTATGTTTTTGTAGTTACTATAGCCTTCTAGGACTCAGTTGTGCAAAAGAATCCAAGTCAAAACGTTCAAAGGGTGATTTTTAGGTGTTTTAAGATGTAAAAGTTCGTATTTCTTCGCAACGGTTTGGTATTCTGTGTTTTGTTAATCGTAGCGGTTTGGTACACTGTTCTAGCGGTTTGTCAGGGTAATACACTGTTCTAGCAGTTTGTCAAGGTCATACACTGTGCTAGCGGTTTGTCGTTTCTAACAGCGGTTTGTCTTATTAGGCAGAGGTTTGTCAGTAGCGGTTTGTCGTTTAGTGTAGCGGTTTACTAGTAGAGGTTTGGTAATCATAGCGGTTTGATACTGTAGCGGTTTACATGTTCTTGAATACAATCTCTCATAGCGATTTTGGAAACAAACCTCTGCCAATTTCATTTCTTGGTAGCGGTTTGGTCATTGTTCTTCATAGCGGTTTAGCAAACTCTTCTAGTAGTGGTTTGCTGTTTACAGTGGTTTGATACTGTAGCGATTTACAGGTTTTTGAAGACTAATTCTCATAGCGATTTGGGAATCAAACCTCTGCCCATTTCATTTCTAGGTAGCGGTTTGTCAATTTGTCTTCATAGCGGTTTACCATTCCTAGCGATTTGATAGTAGCGGTTTGGTCACTGTTCCAGCGGTTTGAGACACTGTTATAGACTATTGGACTACTTTGACACTTGAACTACTTTCAAACTTAAACCTTTACAAACCAAAACAAAAAAACACTTAATTTCACTTTACCACTTTTAACATACAATCACTAATCATTGATCGATCATTCAGATCATTTCACAATCAGTTAAAATGTCCAATCAGTCAGAAGATATCCAAGCGGCAAGTTCCGATACCCGCCCTCCAATGCTTGACAAGACTGATTTTGAGTCATGGCAACAACGAATTCGGTTATACTGTAAGGGAAAAGATCATGGAGAGTACATATTTTAGTTTATTGATGAAGGCCCATTCAAGATGGGACGGTGCAGAGATGAGATTGCTACAGGTACTGATGGTCCTTATCTAGGCCCAGAGCGAGACAAAGTGGTTGTAGATCTTTCACAAGCTGAAAAGGATAGACTTAGAGCTGACATTCGTGCAACGAATATCCTTCTTCAGGGTTTTCCAAGAGACATCTACAAACTCATTAACCATAACACGGATGCTAAGGATATTTGGGATAATGTGAAGATGTTATTGGAAGGTTCTGAATTGACCAAAGATGACCGTGAATCTCAGTTGTACGATGAATTTAAACATTTCGGGCAACACAAGGGTGAAAACATTCATGATTACTACGTTAGGTTTACAAAGCTAATCAATGACATGAGACACATCAAGATTATCATGCCTAAAATTCAGCTGAACTCTAAGTTTGTAAACAACATGTTACCCGAATGGGGTAGATTTGTGACGGCGGTCAAGTTAAACAGGGGTTTGAAAGAGTCCAATCATGATCAGTCGTATGTTTACCTAAAGCAACACGAGTCACATGCCAATGAGAACAAGATGTTGATGGAAAGACTCAATCAACACTCACATGATCCACTTGACCTAGTGTATAATGTCTCACCTTATCAATATCCTTCATCATCATCAGTTCCTCCACAACCTTTATACACTCCACCAGTCACTTACCAACCTCAGTTTACTGATAACACACAACTTGATACAGGTTTTTCTCTAGTTGATGAATTGCTTGAAAATTTAACAAAACAAGTTTCCCTTCTAGCCCAACAATACAAAACATAATTTCCTCAAACCAATAATCAATTGAGAACCTCCTCTAACACGCAGAATCAAGCTACAGTAAAGAATGGCAGGGTTATGGTTCAGAATATTTAGGGGAGACAGAACAGGGTTCAAGGAAACAATGCTGGAGGTATTGCTGTTGCAGGAAATAGGGGGCTCGGTACAAAGCTGGTAATGCAAATGCTGGGCAAGGAAAGCCAATCAAGTGTTACAACTGCAATGGGATTGGTCATATAGCAAGAAACTGCATTCAGCCAAAGAGACCACAAAACTCTGACTACTTCAAGGAAAAGATGTTGTTGATGCAAGCTTAAGAAAATGGAGTAGATTTGGATGAGGAGCAGCTGTTGTTTCTTGCAGGTGGACAAACCAACACTTTTGATGATGAGGTAGACGAGGGACCAGTTCAGGATATGGATCAGAACGAAGACAACATCTTTCAAGTTGATCAATGTGACGCCTTCGACTCTGATGTTGATGGAGCTCCTACTGCTCAGACAATGTTCATGGCCAATCTCTCCTCTGCTGATCCAGTTTATGATGAAGCTGGTCTATCATATGATTCTGATACACTCTTTGAGGTACAAGATCACAATAATTGTCTCGATAATATGAATGAGTCTCATGAGGAACACGAGATACACAATGATGTACAACCAAACGACGTTGTTAACTCAGATACTGAATATACGAGTAATAGTAATATTATCTCGTATGAACAGTATGTGCAAGACAACGAAGACCAAGTTGTACACAGTAATGTATCTTATGTTCCTAATGATGCAGTAATGATTATTACCAATGATATATATGAGCAGGATGCCCCATGTGTCACTTCTAACAATACTTTCAATGCATCCCTTACTGCTGAACTTGCTAGATATAAGGAATTAGCTGAGGTTTATGAAAAAAAGGCCCAATTTGAACTAACTGAATGAGAACTGATGATTGATACACAGATGAGAATGATTATCAAAGACTGTAATGTTAAGGAAGAATCTTTACAAAAGGAACTTCATTCTGTTAAAATGCAACTTAACTCTACCCTTAACCATAACAAGCTAATACAAGAAGAAGTATCAACGTTAAAATAGGATTTTAAACAGAAAGAAAATAAGCTCCTTGAAGAATTTCTAGACATGAAACACTTAAAAGAAAAGGTCGAAGATAAGCTATATAAACAAGACCAGTCTCTTCAAACTGTCCATATGCTGTGCAAACCTAAGTCTTTTTATGATGAAGTCAATAGGGTAGCAATAGGCTACAAGAATCCCTTTTATTTGTGTAAAGCAAAGCAAGTTCAACCTGCTCTATATAATGGTCATGAGATTGTCAAGTCTAACCATGCTCGTGCCTGAGTTCATGACTCAGAGGACACCCTAGCGATAGCTGAGACTACTAGGAAACAAATGATTAAAAAAATGAAAGACCCAGCATGTGTGAAAAAGAAGGTTAAGATTGCACCACATGATTACTCAAAAGATAATTACCTAGCGACTTTCACACCTCAGAAACAATTGACCCCTGAGCAGATATTTTGGTCGCAAAGCATGATAAGAAAATTACAGCTGAAAAGGGAGGAAAGAAAAAGGCTGATGTAAAAGCCGATCAGTCTAAGAAACCTACAACTGCCAAGAAACCCAAGCCATTGCCTTCTAAGCAATCCAAACCTGCACCAGCAACAAAACCCAAGGTTACTCAGGAAAAACCTTTAGTGCCTTCACCTCAAGCTTATTGATGAAGATGAAGAGGTTCAGCATGAACCTCAACCACAAGGTGAAGGTGAAGAATTTGATCTTAATCGAGCAATTCAGATGAGCTTGGAAACTTTTCAGGCCCATGGTCAAGCACCTGTTGGCGGAGTGACTATTTGTGAACAAGTAGAAGAGGCCACTCGACCACTCCATGCGGTTGAAGGCAAGGGAAAGGCAATTGCAACTGATGAACAAGCTGTACAATCACTGTTAGCTCTGCACACGCCGAAAAGGAGAAGTACCATAGATCAATTTATATTCCAGAGGCGAACTCCAACAACTAAAGAGGCATCGACTGGACCCTCTGCGCAACCACAGGATGATGCATCCGCAAATATAGTTCGTGATTCTCCGTCTCCTGCAGATGCTGAAACTAAGGCTAACACTAACAATACTACCAGTACTGCAAACACTGAGGTTCTTTATGTTGAAGATGTACAAGGTGAGAAAATATTACACACAGTGGTTCTAGAGGAAAAGACAGTTAAACTTGATGAAGGCCAGGCTGGATCAGACCCTGGTAAAACACCCGAGTCTCGACCTCCACCAAAGCATGAACACATGGATGAAGACCAGGCTGGACCAAACCCTGGACAAAGTCATGAGGCTCTTGCTGGACTAAACCCGGAGCCCATGGATGACGATTTCAATGCTACAGTATACCCAAAAGTTCATGAAAGCTTGAAACATACAACGGAGGAACATGTCTACCTGGAGAATCCTCTAAGCTCATCAGTGACTCTCTCATCTATGAAGAATTTAGATGATGCTTTCACTTTTGATGATCAGTTCCTGAATGATAAGCCTACAGAAGAGGAGCCAGGGAAAACTACTATGGAAATTGAAGTTGAATCCATGGTCACTGTTCCCATTCATCAAGCCTCTACATCAGTTCCTCCTCTATCCAAACCCATCATCGATCTTTCACCACCAAAACCGGTATCCTCTCCACTTTAAGAACCAGTTATTGCAGCAACTACTAAAGCAACAACAACAACCCTTCCACTTCCACCTCCCCCACAACAACAAAGCACAACAAATTCTTTGTTAGCCTCTCGTGTCTTAACGCTGGAACAAAGATGTGCTGATCTTGAAAAGAAACACAAACTCCAAGACAAGACGACTCAGGCTCTCTCATCTAGGATATTCACATTGGAGCTTAAATATCTGCCTCATAAGATCAATCAAACCGTTAATGAAGCTGTAAAAGAGGCTGTACACGTAGATCTACAAGCTCCCCTTCGAGATCGCTTTAGAAAACTGCCCAAAACTGATATGAAAGAAATTCTTCACCAACGAATGTTTGAGAGTGGTACCTACAAATCACTTCCTGAACATGTGGCTCTTTATGAAGCTCTTGAAGCGTCTATGGAACGTGCAAACCAGGACGAGTTCCTTGCTAAAAAAGACAAGTCTCAAAAGAGACGTTGTGACGATCAAGATCCTCCTCCTCCACCACCAGATTCAGATCTAAGCAAGAAGAAAAGACATGATACTGGTACTTCAGGCTCAAAACAGCCTCCAGCTCCTCAGTCCTCTACATGGAAAACTTCTGACACTAGAGAAGATCCTTCCAGATCCTCTAAGCAGAAGTCTGTTCCTCATTCTGAACAACCAGTTGAAGACGTGCCTATACCAGATGATATGAATATCTCGGATTCAGATGTTACCGATATTGCACATCTTCCTAAGATCAAGACCAGAGCAGACTGGTTGAAGCCTGATCCAGAGGAAGACAGACCAGCAACTCCAGAACCAGACTGGGTCATTCCTCCGAATGATTTACCGAAAACTGAGAACAATTAGGCCAATGCACTTTCCAGCTCGTATCAAGATCCAGATGAATACAAGCTACTATGGCAGACTGGCAATATGAGTTCATTCATCAACTGGTTCTGCAAACCGATTGGAAAGAAGAAACTGAGCAAAGCAAACTTAGAAGGCTCAGCTTTCAAGGTAGTCTGACCATTTTACGACAACATCATTTCTCTTCAGTTTTAGATGGAAGAGTGTCACTTGCTTCTTACCGATCAAGTTGATTTGGTTAATCCCGAAGGTCATCGAGTTGTGCCTGACGTGAGCAAACCATTATCTCTCGGAGGTCCACTAGGTCAGGTAACAATTCAAACACAATACTTCTTCAATAAGGATCTGGAGTATCTAGTGTCAGGTGACAAAGGAAGAAGGTCAGCTTTATCCATATCCAAGCTGAAAGCGGCTCAATATCTAGACTTTGTGCTTGAAGAACTAGCACCGTCACTATGGATTGAGAATGAATGTGATTATGATATTAGTGCTGCTTATGGTATCTCCCACCAGTGGTTTAAGCGCAAAGAATTCTACATCACAAAACACAGTCCCCCCTCTGATCGCAGTACAGTCAGATCCCACATGCGGATTCTCGGTGTAGTCAGTCTCATGACTTATGAAAGATACATGTATACCTTCTTAAAAGAGATTGTTTTTCGCAGAGCTAACTACAATGAATACAAGATCTCGGAAGGTGACTTTAAAAATCTGCATCCGAATGATTTTGAAGATCTGTACCTGCTTCAACTTTAAGGTCAGCTCAATCATTTATCTGGTGCCGACAAAGTTCATCTCTTCAACGCAGTTCGTTGCCATCCAAACCAACACGTATATAATATATAATAAATACATAAGATACGTATATAATAAGGATAGGTCAATTATAGTATAGATAGTATTTTCCGTCGGGCTAAGCAATTCACCTTTATCCAAAGTGGTATCTCAAAACCTCCCGGGTCGTTTTCCCAACGAAGTGTGAATTGAAAATCAGAAACATTCGTGATCAAGCATTTATGAATGAAAGCAAAGATTAATTTTGATAAGCTATAACTACCAAATAAAAGCGACAAATAAGCAAGTAGACTGAAATTAAACCCTAAAAATGCAAACTAATTTTCTAAACCTAGAATAAGACAAAAGAAAATTTTTGGAAAAAGAATAATATTTTTGGCTTTTTAGATTTAAAGATATGACTTTTTAAAGATTTAGACTAATTAAAAACTTGAAAATATTAAAAATATAATCCTACAAATTTTATAAAAATTATACTAGAAAAATAAAAAGTGCAGAAGTTTTATAAAAATAAAAGCCCTAATTTTTATCTTTTAATAAAGCTTTAATTGAACTAATTAAAAACTAAACCCTAAATATTAATTAAAACTAAT
>BQNB010010605.1:28988-78513 GCA_026074375.1 Tanacetum coccineum
TAGTTAGTATAAGGATTAGATTAGTAATCTAGTCCGGCCCAAGGCCCATGGGTGGCCCAACTCCAGCCCATGGCCGGCCAAATGTTGTATAAATACACCCTCTCCTAGTCTTGGAGAGGGTTGGTTGTTCCATTTATTATTCATTCCATTTTCCACACATTCATTAATACATCATCCATTTTCCATCCAAGATTTCTCTAACAATCCAACCCACATCTCACTTATTGTTCTTGGTTGATCATTAGATTACTAGTATTCTACAATGGGGATGAAGAAACACGTGTCTTCTAGGTGGATTCTAGATAGTGTGGGTAAATGGGGCTGAGTTTTGCAAATGAATGAAGGTTCCGGTGGAGTTTCCGGTGGGTCGACCCGGTCGGAAAAGTAGCATTTAAAGATTGCCTCGGGGAGGCAATCATAATTAATTTCTGTCCTTTTAATATAAGAGTATAATGATATATCTAATTTATGAAAAATGATATTATAAGTTAAATAAACATATTTTTAAACCTTTTATTATACTTGAGTGTAGTCAAATGAATGATATTGCGAAATGTTGATGTGTTTCGTTATCACTACGATTATTATTACGTACTATAATGATTTTATTATTTTTAAATTTTATTTGTTATAATTATAAACATGTTTTTTTATGTCATTTTACATCTTAAAATTACACTTTACAGCTAATTTACTAAACAATTTTATTAAAAAAAGGATACAGCTTATAGCTCATGTTAACAGCTTGCAATTTACAGCTTACAGCTTACAGTTAACAGCTTGCAATTTACAGCTTATAGCTAGTTTTGCCAAACATAGCCGTTGTATGTTATGTTATGTTCAAGTTTTCCTTTTCGTATTTGCAGTTTTTTTGGATTAGCGATGAGGGAAATAAATGTTTGTTGATATCATCGTCAAAATGTATAAGTTCCAAGAACGATGAATACCTTTCTTGGGTTTCCCACGATGATTCAAGGTATTCACTTTTTTTTTCCACTACCTATATTTGTTTGACACATATGAGTGTGAAATTTGTATGTGTAAAATGGGTGTCGATCTAGCATTTCTTTTAGAAAAAAAATACTTCGTATTGTTTTAGATGACTCTAGAGCCTATTTGTTTGTTAAGGGTGCGTTTGGGTTGTTTTAGTTTGGTTCGGTATGGAGTTGATTTGGATTTAGGTTTGTTTTTAATATAAATGAGGTCAATTTATTTGGATTTAGATTTGTTTTTAATATAAATGAGGTCCGTAACTCGCGCGTGAGACTATTTTTGTAATGGACCAATAACGCCAAGTACTATTTGTCAATCGTTGGGACTCATCTTGCAACGAACCGATAACCTTAAAGATTATTTTCATAAATATTTTAAAAATATATATTAAACTTCAACATTTTTTATAAAATAGTAAGTATTTTAGAAGCATTGCAATATTGGGCTCGTTTTGTTCGCAACTCGATGATTTTTTTCAGTGACATTTTCTTTCCCGAATGAGTCGATAGATATGCATTCCATATTTTATAAATAAAGTTTGTTATATAAAAAAGTTTTTAATATGTAAAAGTTTAAGATCAATTTTGTAACTTTTAGCATACTTAAGGGTGCATTTTGTAATTTTTTTTACATCGTATATGGTGAACTTTTTCTTAATAGTAAAGCACACAACCCTAGGTTGCTGCCCTTTAATACATATTTATAATTTATAAAATACATTTATTTGTTAGTTGTATTAAAAAATAGGTAATCAATTAGGTTGTGCTATGAACTACCATGACGATTAATATCGACTTAGGTATTTATATTATGATTAATTTCATATCTCCCTATCTTTTTGATATGTGTGAAAACACATATCCTTTTTATATCAAAATAGACCCTTAAAAGACCAAAACTGTGCATAAATGGCAAAAATATGCTTGTTTTGTGTTTGTGTGTATGCAGGTACGGATATAGCAAAAATCACATGAAAACAGTCAAAAACGGGCAAACACGGACACGAGAACGGAAGAGTGTACAAGAGCCGGAAGCCAAAGTCAAAAAGTCAAAACCTTCAGTCAACTCCAGTCAACCAAAGTCAAAGTCAACACTTTAAGACAAAATTTCAAAAGTTCAAATCTAGTCCCTTAAATTTCCAAAAGTTACACTATTAGTCCTTAACTCTAAATGGGCCCTAATTCCCTTACCCAGAAACAATCAAAACAAAAGTCAAGTCCAAGCCCAAAACCCATTATCCAAACCCGGCCCAAAAACCTTAACCCATAACCCTTTTAACAAGTCCAGGGATCAAAGTTGCCAAAACTGGAAGTCATTTAACACTATGACTTGTGTTAAACAAAGAGAGGGACTTATTTTGCCATTCACCCAAACTTGTACCCCATTTTTACCCGTTTCAGTTAAACTAATCACTTTTAAACTAACAACTAAGTAAGATAAGCACTAAACATTCTGATAAAACACAAATAAGTAAACATAAGTAACAAATAAGCTCTCTAAGCAGTTCTACAATAAGTAAGAAAATCGAGAAAAAGAGAGACTTACAACACCCTTGCTTAAACAGGGCTGCTTAAGCTTTTACAAGCTGATCTACAAGCTCTAGCTTGTCAAAGACAAGCTAGTAATGTCCATAAGCACATCCTTTGTTTGCTTATCATCCAAAAAAGTAAGCTGTGGTGTATTTGAGAGTGATTTTTGTTATTTTCTCTTAACTACTTATCTTTTTTTTCTTTTACTAAACAAAAACAGCTTATAAACAAGCTCCTTTGAAAGCTTTTCAAATGCAATTAGGCACTAGTTAGCAAGTGAGAACTTGGAATTTAAAAATTGGATTTTAACATAAAATCTCAACACTTTATTAAACTTGGAAATTAGTACAAAGCTGAAAGAAAAAGTACAAATAGCTGTAAATGAATGAAAATTAATCTAAGATTATCTAAGATATAAAAACTAAAACAAACTCCTTACCTGGGTTACAATGGCCCTATTTATACTAAAACGAATTAAGGTTCTTGGTTTTCTTGGACTCTCTCTCTTCTTCTTCTTCTGTGTTTCTTTGTAGAGACAAAAACAAGTGGGTTTGTTGTGTGAGTGATTCAAAAAAATCCCATCCCAGCCTCAATTTCTTTTGTGCTTCTATTGTGTCAATCACAGCCATCGAAAATTACTTAGGAATGTGAGGGATTGCCAACATGGCACTTAACAGCTGGGGGGGGTTGAATAGAGATGGTTGAAATGATTTATCTAGTGTTGAGTGGTTTTGCAGGGGAGAAGTATGGAAGACATCCCAAACATAAAAACTAAGAAAACTATTTTTAACTATTCTTAAAATTAAAATCCTATTTTTAAAATTAAAATTAAAAACTTAAAAATGAAAATAAAAATTTAAAAGGTGTAAAAATGATTTTACTGAATGTAAAACTAAAACTAATTTTTCTAAAACTAAAAACTATTTTTTTGTATTTTTCTGAAAATTATTTATATTTTTAATGTATTTTCGAAAATTAAAACCTTGGAAAAATGATTAAAAATAATCTACTAAATGGAAAAATACGAAAAATTTAGGAAAATTCCAAAATGCAACAAAGTTTAAGTGAAAAATAAGAAAACTCTACTAGCTAAACAAATAAGCTCCTAATAAGCTACTTTAAGCTGCGGCTTATTAAGAAAAAGGAAAAGAAAAACAAGTACAAGTATTAAATGAAAGGAAGGGATGATGGATGAGCTATTGAAGCAAGTTGGTTAACACGTTGGGCATTTGAGTGGAAGGTCACGGGTTCAAGGTCTGGCAACACCCCTTTTTGCACTTTTTTTTATTTTTGAAAACCAAGAGCTTAAAGCTGTTAAGGACAAGTTTTTGAACACTTTTAATAAAAGAAGCTTAGGCTGAAACTTAAAAATAAGCTCTCTAAGAGCTTTTGAAGCTTCTGACCACAGAAAGTGGGCTTTTAAAGGCTTAAAAGCTTGTTTCTAATAAATCACTTGCACACAAGTCATTATAAGCTCAAATGCAAAACCAAAAGCTTTCCTAGATTCCTGAAGATGTCTACAAGCTAATTCTAACAAGCTAATTAAACAGGAAACACTAAAAGCTAACTAAAATTTAAGTTTTAAACTGCCAACTCAGAAATTAATTCAAAAAGCACAAAATTAAGCTAAGCTAAAAAGCTCATTAAGCTATTTCAGAGGCTGAGCTTATGAGAACTTATCAATCAACTATAAAGCTATAAATATAAATCCTTAAACTAAATCCTATAAGCTAGAAATTCAATTTTAAAAACTAATTTAAGTCTACTACTGTTTTTGGACTTTTTGAGTTTTTTATGACCTTTAAAGCTAAATTTACTTAAGCAAATAAGCAAGAAATGAGAAAACTATTTTAAATCTATATTAAGCTATGTGTTAACTAAAAGCTAGATAAATTTAAGAGCCTAAATCCTAGAAACACAAGCTTAATTCAAGCTGAAAATTCAGCAGTATTAACTGCTGTTGGTTATGCTGATGCAATTGACACTTTGGTAAAACACAATTGCAGGTGACCTCTTTGGTCAAGCCTGCAATGCACACTCCTAATGAGTGTGTTTTAACACCAAGCAAACAAATTCCAAGCCTAATGAAGCTTGGATCAATTTTTAACAAGCAAACAAAAATGGAAAAATTACCCTGGTGCTGAAACAAGTAAAATAGACCACAAAATGTTTTTTAACACAAACTAATCACACAAATCTACTCAAAACCTTATCAAATTTGAAGATCTAATTGACCAAAGAGAAATCACAAATTACCTTTAACTTTTGAAGGTCAAATATGACTAAACCAAACACCCCTTTATTTCTTAATCCAAACACTCCTTTAGACTTATTACAATTCATTTAAGCTTATGATAGAAAGATTAAAAGTTCAATTCCTAAACACTAATTAACAAACAGCTTTTAACAACCAATTTGATCATATATCATAAAGCAAATAGGCCAGAATCCATAAGCTACAGAATACTCTAATATTTTTGGCTTTTATTGATTTTTAAAGATGGGGTGGGAAGGGGAGGGGGGAGAAAGGAAGCTAGAGGGGGGGGAATTTAAGCAACAACAAACTTAAATAACAAATGATCAATAAGGTTCAACAAACATATTAGGAGATTAAAGCACACTTTAAGCCACTAGATTAATTCAAATAGAGCAAGACCTAATAAGCTCCTACTAGCTCTATAAATTTGTTTAGGACACGAACAACATACCATACGCCTACCCTTCAGTAACCATAAGCATAACACATTAATAAAATGCCGCACCCAACGAGCATCTAGACAAGCTCTGGCTTAAATCCTAAGATAAGCCTAATATACGTATCGGATCCCTATGGGATGTTCTCCTGTCCATTGCGAACCTCTCCTTCTCCAAAGCCCACAATGGCTCCAATAAAGAGCCAATAGGTATATGTTTTAACTGAATTGAAGAGTTTAACCACCTACATCAACCGCTACAAACCGTCACCAATCACGCGCATATCTTACATTCTGCGCGCAAACAAGCTCCATCAAACAGATCTTATAACATATCTTATTTAGCCCTACCAACCCAATACACAAATAGTGCCTGAATAAAACCTCAACACTATCCCCCCCATTAACCTAGATCTCCCACGTCAAAACTACAACCACAACCAGCAAACCCAGCATACAAAAAGAAATTACAATAAACTAAACAAATATACTACCTAACCGCAGAAAATACATTTATAACTAAAGAAAACTAAGAAAAGCTAGTCACTCCCCTGTGTGTGTGGGAGAGGAGCCTTAAAATAGCAGCAGAAGACGCTTCCAGACCCAAAAGCCAGATAGACTCTCCTACTAAACAAGCCCATGATCATCTCTTAATCAAATGGATACCTCTTAACCACCGTTAGATCACTTTGGTAATCACACGGATTGCCAGTGTAGGCAATCCCGTGTAAGTAGCTTGTGCTTCATTTGAGTGTACAATTAGTTGTAAAAATCCATTCTCTAGTGCTTCTTTACTTAGCCCGTAATCTCTTTTGTTGGGTTGACCAATAGATGCTATGATGAAATTCATTGCACACGAGTTTCTTGATCCTAGAATATTCCCACTTTAATCCCTCAATTTCCAAGGCCCTTTGATTTGACCCTGGTTAAAGGTGAAGATGATGATGAACAGTACAAACGAGTTTTCCCGCTTGTTTTTAACTGAACAGGTAAAAAAAAGAGTAAGTTTTAAGGAATTTGCCACGTTAGGTCCTAGGAGTAGTTTAAAGGTTTTTGTAACAATGGTCCTTATTTTCCAACAAACTTACAAAGGTCATGTAAGTGTTTTGGGTTGTGTAATGGTCGGAAAATTGGGTTAAAAGGATTTGGCCCATTTAAAAGGGTAATTTGCAATATAGGGAATTTTGAGGGACTTGTATGGTAACATTTGGGATTTTTGTACTCTTGTTGACTTTTTGGTTGACCAAGATGTGACTGAAGGTTTGACCAATGCTTTTACACTATTTGACTTTTTGGCTTTTGAATTTTGTACTCTTCATTCCATTTTCCCTGTCCGTGTTGGCCCCGTTTTTAGACGGTTTTCTCATGATATTTTTGTTGTCCTATCCATACCTGCACACACAAAACATAAAAACACATAAATATAGCCATTATAATCATGTTTTTTGGTATTTTAGGGTAATAAATTATTGGTATTAAATAGATGTTGTTTTCACACATATTAAAATTTTTTTTAATTTTCTTCATTTTATTAATTTTCATTAATTTTTTTCAATTAAAAAAATTTTATTAATTTTACTACTTGGTTGTTTCGAAAATTTTAATTTATTTTTCGAAATGTTTTTATATTTATCTATTCTTTTTTATCATTTGTAATTTTTTTTTTTTTTTTTTTTTTAATTTTTAAATTTTTCTTTATTTTTTTCATTTTTTCTTTTTATGTATCGTTATTTTATTATTTATTTTATTAAATTTTTATTTTATTATATTTTTTACTTTTTTTAAAATTATTTTGTTTCTCTTTTTTTATTTATTTTTTAATTTTTTTCTTAAAATTTTTATTTAATTTTATTTTTAATATGATTCATTTTCTTCTTTTTTTTTTTAAATTTAAATTATTCAAATATTTCTACCTTCAAAAATTTTTTTTTCTTATCTTTTATTTTTAAAATTTATTCATTTAATTTATCAAAATTTATTCTTTAAATTTTTATATACTATTTTTCTTTTTATGTTTTCATTTTGTTTTTTATTCCTATTATTTTTTTTTTTAAAATTAATTTTATTAAATTTTTTTTTTAGTTTTTTTTTAATTTCTTTTTTTCATTATATTTTTTTTTTTCTTTTTACTTTTATATCTTTAATACATACTCCCAACACTAAAACAATTGTGTGTCCCTCACGCAATATTACATGCCATAAACCAACAAATACCTCGAAACATCCCCAAACAAAATTCTTTAAGAATAGTAAAGTCTTTGCGGAAAAAGTTTCTAAGTCACAAGTTATAAAACACACGTTTTCCCATTTTCAAAACTTTTTCTCTCTTTTTTTTTAAGAACTACATTTTTATACACTATTTTTGCAAATAGAAAAATTTCGTTTTAGAAAACCAAAGTAAAAACTTGACTAAATTCTTATTTATAAATATGTTGACTTCATCGATAATGCTTTTTTTTCTCTAAATATTTTATTAGGCATTTTAAGAGTACAACTCTAATTTGTAAAAATTAAAGAGAACACGTATAATAAATCAATTTTAAGAATTTCGAGAAGAAAAACTACAAGTTTATTTTATAAGCCTTAAGTTTTCCAAATAAACTTTGTTTAGCATCCTAATTCATAATTAACACTATCATTTCTTATTCTTTGCAATCTAAAACCTCTAATAAAGAAATTCGCAAATACTAAGCCTATATAAAATCCAACTCGACATATTTAAAATCTACTTGAGATTAGCACAAGTCTTCATTTACTAATGATTCAAGTCTAGCATGTTTAAAGTCTACATGAGCTTTAAGCCACAAACTATCATCATTAATTTGTTAAGTGGAGAGAGCATGAACCCAACACGTTCGATCGGGTCAAAAAATTACTTCTTATTCTCACCAACGGAAAACCTACATTCGTATCTTAACACTTATTATTTTTTCAACTACTAATATATTTTTTTTCATTTTTTCATTTTTTCCTACAAATAAAAACTTAAAAATTAAAATTTTTGCTATTTTTGTGGGAAAACGGGTACGCGAGAACAAAACAATAAGCAGGTAACATCAAATCGATAGATTCCCTCCCCAAACTAAAAACAAAACTTGTCCTCAATGTATAAGGTGGGTCTCTTTTCTTAATAATTAACTACCTAACTAACAAAACTTAAATCTTGTGTTGACATAATGTATTTGTTTCATTACTTTAGTGGTAATTTTTAGGATCATGGAACAAAAAGCACAATTAAGTGTCTAAAAGATAACTTCATCATTCCCGATTTTTCACTTTTCTCAAACTAAGCTTAAAAAAGAATCATCACCGTTAAGTACGAGCTAAGATGCTAAGACTACTTATAATTACAACTTGTGAATTTCTCTTCCCGACATAAATCATATATTTAAGTGTGTGTGCTCAAATTAATTTAAACCATTAAATCCACATATTTAGATAGTTTTTGTTTGAAATCCGACTAAGCTTTACACATGGGCCTTTTGGCTAATATGTTAACCGCTTAGGTAAGATCACAACTCCAAAGCGAAACAAAAAACCTCTCCTTACTAAGACATCGTTGGTTCACTTGTCCTAAAAATGACATTCTTTTCTAGCATCCCAACCCCCCGTTTCCCCCCCCCCCCCCCCCCACACCACCCCCAAAAAATCGGGTACTGCTCTAGTTTTGAGACCCAATCCGGAAGATATATAATCACAGATAAACAGCATGAACCTAATCCGAGGAAAAGCCTTGTAGACTTTTGCAAACGTTGGTTCAAAAGAATACTTTGGTTTTAGAGAATGATTTTTACTATTTATTTTCTAATTCGTAACATTAACATTACTATTTACATTATAAGACTAGGAACCCGTATCACTATATTCTTTTCTACGACACATCGGATCCACGCCTCCGACAAGAGTCAGTTGTACTATTATGATACCGATCCAAAATATCATCCTTCCATCCTTTTTTCCCGATGTCACATCGGAACGAACCGACAAATGCCCATGAACTTTATTGCGATGGAGTTTGTATATTATTATTAACACTAAGGATTTAAAAACTTGCATCCTTTTTATTCAACCCTATAATTTTGTTTTTTCTTTTTCATCATTTTTTCAATTTTTTGTTTTTTTAAAATACATTTTTTATACTTTAATTTTTGCCATAGAAAAAATTATCGATTTTAGAAAACCAAAGTAAAAACTTAAACTAAAATTCTTATTTATAAATGATGTTGACTTCATCGATAAAGCTTTTTTTTCTCTAAATATGTTGATTAAGCTTTTAAGAGTAAAACTCTAATTTGTAAAAATTAAAGAGAACACGTATAATTAATCATTTTAAGATCTATCGAGAATAAAAACCACAAGTTATGTTTATAAGCCTTTAAGTTTTCCCAAATAAACTTTGTTTAGCATCTTAATTCGTAATTAACACTATCATTTCTTAATCTTGCATTTAAAACCACTAATAAGAAGAAATTCCGCAAATATCTCAGCCTAATACAAAACCACCTCGGCATATTTAAAATCTACTTGAGATTAGCACAAGTCTTCATTTACTAATGATTCAAGTCTAGCATGTTTAAAGTTGTTATCCCAAAAGCTTAATTCATTTCACCACAATAAGCTATACCAATAAGCAAAATAGTAGAAAATCGAAGAGAGAAAAGTTGGAAGATTTATTAGAGAGAAAATTAGAGATGGAAGATTACACACACACAAAAATTATGCAAATGGTAACCAACACCCTCTCCATGTGTGAGAGGGTTCTTTTATAACCCATGAGCCATAAGTTGCATGTGGGGCTTTCTACTTGGCCGGCATGGCTAAACTTGGGCTTTGAGCCGTACACGGACAATATTAATTTACAATCCAAGCCCGTTGAACCACTAGCCTATTCTTAACCAGAACTAATTACACAAATAAACCATAACATTCATGTTCGACTTATATAAAATTAAGGCTAACAATCTCCCCCATGATGAGGTCTCATTCTTCACACTCCTCCTCCGACCACCGATACGTTGAGATGTTAACTTTTTAACGTTTATGCTTGGTGTATTGGGTGGGTGGCCTTGTTATTGTCTTGTCTTGTTTGTAATGGCATTGATCATTCATGCTTGTGATCTTGATTTGAGCTTTATGTTTTGACTTTGAGTACATGAGATCGTTATCTTGCATCATCTCCATGACATGAATCATCTTGATTGACTTCCAATCCTTTATCAACTTGTCTCTTGACCAACAATGCGTCATACTTGTTACATTCTTTTTGACATAGTGATTTATAACTAAAAATCATCCCCAATTGATGATACTTTATTTGACTTTGATGCTCTTTGACAGTGGGGAATATTAGAATCAACTATCTTGTGTTGAACGATTGACTTTCTGGAAAGCTTGAGAATGACATAGTGGTTTATGAATCCGACTCGCAGGAAGAGCTCAACACCGTCGTCTTAGCCTGAAAATAAAACATTAGCAAAAAAAGAGAATATGGCTTTGATCCATTCATGCTTGACTTCCGTTAGCATTAACCACCGGTTTCCCGTGTTTATAGTATAAAGACTATAACCAGTGATCCAGGTTAGATTCAAAGAATCTCCTTACAAAGGGTATCTAGCTCAAAGCGAGGATCTTCCTACACAGATGTATCAGAATTCACCATGCTGCTAGTTCACATTACCGGAAAGGTTCTCAAATCAGACAACACGGTAAAAGTGAATCAATAGTTACAAATCTTTTCTGATTAAGTCCGTCAATTCTTTTACTGGACCAACATTGATATCCAGTTATCACAAGCACGATCCAATACAGTATCTTTGCAAGACAAACTACCAAAGTAGCTTGTTGATGTTGGCTCAAGCAGGATTTCCATCTTCACTGTGAATACTTAAGTATCACTCGGATGTTCTGGCAAGATCTCAAGATAAAGGCTTAGGACTCTTTGTTACAACCCGTGTGAAAACTTTATGGTGTCAACAAGTGTATTTTTGACATTGTGTCCTAATGAGATTTATAACTTTGATCTCTCTTGGCTCTAGACTCGATTTGTGCACTTTTGGTTTTAGTAATCGAAGGCTGGAGCAGACTGCCACCTATTCAATATCAACAATCTCGGAGTGAGATGTTAATAGATAACGTGTGTATCTCCGGACAGAATAACAAGTTCTTTTTTGAGAGAAACCCCAATGGCTGGGAAGGTTGTGTATTGCCTCACACTGTGTCCCATGACGACGACTTTCTTTTCAATATCAAATAATCATCACTGTGATTTTGATAGATTATGTATTGACCTGATTTCTGCCTAAAGTGTGTGGAGGGCTTCTTTCTTTTCACCCTTTATCCATACATTTCTTTTTCATTCTTCAACCCCTTCAATGCTTACCAAGACGTCATCACTAACACCTTGTTGTGATTGTTCCAGTGTTAGCTCAATCTTAGTCGGCATTTATTTTTTTTCCCTTATACTCATTCTTCTCCAATCATACCTAAGGACTGCTATTTCTAACTATGGAGTGTCCTTGGGTAGATCCCTCCGGTTCTGGTTGGATCATATGACTTATACCTAACCTAACCACCTTTATGCTCAAGAATCGTCTTGAAATTATAGGTTTAGTTGGGTTATAGAGATCGACACCATAAAACCTTTTTTCTGACATTGTTATTTTCAAATACTCCCCCTACACACATGTGCTTCCGAGAATACGAAAATTGTTTAGCACATGAAGGAAAGGAGTTGCACTAGGTCTTAAAGATCACATTCTCTATACCATATTTTAATACAATTATCTCCCCCTTATTTTAAAATAATAAAACACTTAGTAATTTGAAATATCATATTGATTAAAATTTGACATGAATATTCCATGGTATAAGAATTATACAACGATATTGCATGAAGTTCAGATTCTAACACTGCCCCTTCACAGTATATTGGGATACCAATATTTTATTAAAAACTTGACATTGTGAATGAGAAAAATTGATTATGACACCAACAAAATGTTGAAGACGGGAGTGAGATTGGCTCTTTGGGGTGCTTTAGTGAACCATGTGTTAATAGTTATAAATTACATTATAAGTTTCCAAGATTTTAATTTCACAGAAAATGTGTTTTTGGATACATAAATTTGACATATATGAGCTGTAATCCGACACATTAAAAGACTTTGTTTTAAAAAGCCTCCCCCTCAGTAAATTGATTCCACATAAAAGAACATTACTAGCGAACAACAATTCTTGAAACTTATTCGAGGAAGGGAGTGTTTGAAACACACCATTTTAACAAACACCACTTTTAATGAAAAAAACCACACATTATATTGTAGACAATTTTGACATTGAAAGTTCTTTGAAAATTGTGTTCAACAATTTAGAAAACACATGATAGAAGACTTCTCTCTATTTTAGAGTAAGCCACTGAGCGTTACACTTTCCTATTTACATTCGGGATCGAGTTATGCACTGAAATATACATAAGTCATTGAGAAAAATTATAAGAAATGACATGTTTAGAAAGATTTGAAACTCCTGTTCGGAAACTTCATTTACACTCACGTGTCGATGTTAATCTACATTTTCTTAGGTACGTAAATGTTATCGATTTCCAAGAGACATGTTCGAGAAGATTCTTTTTTGGTATTATTATTGAAATTTGTTCCTGATTTTATATTTGTTTTTCTAGGTTTTTATATTTTTCTATTTTCTTTTGTGGTTATTTAATATTTTTGTATTTTCTTTTTCAAAAATTTTTATTAAATCAAAAATAAAAGAGAATAAAAATATTTACAAATCGAAGTTTCCATTAACAGAGACAGTTGTAATCTAGACTTGAAGTGGATGAAGTTGATCAGGTTTTGTTGTTGACGTTTTATTTGATGCATCAAGTATAGTGACAGCGGAAGACTTTAAAACAACGTTGATATTCTCCATTTGAAATATTCGTCCGAACAAAGGACCGAATATCGAACAAATCCAACCAGCTCAATTTGAACGTTTTAACTCTGTCTCAGCTGCTTGATGAACTTTTGTTGACATTGTGGACCGGGGTCAGAACTGACGTGATCTGACACCATTTGACATTGAGGTTTGAGGCCTGAACTGTTGTGAACAGACGTCATTTGACATTGAGGATTGAGGCCTGAACTGTTGTGAACAGACGTCATTTGACATTGAGGATTGAGGCCTGAACTGTTGTGAACAGACGTCATTTGACATTGAGGATTGAGGCCTGAACTGTTGTGAACAGACGTCATTACTCTTGTTCATTAGGTTAGAATTCCTTGAAGCCCTGGTTTATGAGATATCAGTCTTTTTCAGCAAACCAAAACTCTGAGTCTTCTTTTTTAGATTTGAAAGATTTAACCTTCACTATGTTAGGAAGTACCTCTCGCACTGACCATCAGAGATTTGCGCACTTTCATATTTGGATAGTGATATCTGCATTTGAACCATTTGGGTGTCAACCTTGGTTGTGCTAGGAGTGAATATCTTTCCAGTTGGAACCCATCTAAGACCAACAGTCCTGAAAATTTTACCCGTCGGTTTCCACCTAAGACAAGATCTGAGTTGTCATTGTTTTCCAATTCTCATGCACAGAAAGCAAGTAACGGATCCCCTTTTTTGATTGAAAACCTATGTCCTTAGGATCTGCCTTTCTGGTTTCTTGGCAATATCATATTTGCTCTACGGGTTTGTTCTGTTTGTTGTCTTATTGGATGGCACCTTAAAGCACAAATTTTAGGAGTTTTACTTCCTTCAGGAGTTTTGTTATACAAGCATCATGAATTGCATTAAAGACACAATAAATGACATGTAGAACAAACAATTGTTTAGAATCTGAGAAAGAATAGAACTCTTAGAGTGATCAGCTTTGGCACAGCCTTTATCGTAACGCGATACTCATAATACAAAGCAAACTCCTAGATGTTTGATTGTTGCTCCTATTTTTGGTTGCTACCATCATCATGCTTTGAATCTAGCGCAGAAGGCATCACACTAGTTGTTTGAAGTTCCTATTCTCTTTCTTGTGTCCTTTTTCCTAGCTTCATCTAGATATGATTATGAAACCAGTCATTGGAACTAAATCTTGCATGTTCTTAAACTATTCCTAGATGAGCAAAGATGCAATCACGTGATCAGGTTTTGCAAAAACAGATTCTCTTTCTTTAGGCAAATAATGTTGATTGACCCGTTTTGACAAATTCTTAATCACATCAACTTGGAAGGACAAATCGTGTTTTGACATTAGAGCCTTGCAGATTTAAACGCATTCGGTTGTCTAACAACTGAATGTTTACTTAGAAGATTGTAACACCGGTTACCCCAAGACTGCTGTTTATCAAACTTAGTATCTACACTATTTCCTTTTACTTCCTTAAGTCATTTTTTTAAAGCACAATTGGCAAAACCTTTTCTGAAGCTGAGCTTTTAATTTCAGTATTAATTTGGCAAGCAAAGATGTTGTCTGTTCTTAGACTTAGATCTCGTGATTTTAATAGAATCATACAAATACCTTTGTAATGCTGTTTTCAAAGTCTCATTTTCCCATAACGAATGTACCACACTAGTTCTAATTTCGATTTCATTGTTTCAAGTACATCAATCCTTTTCAATCTTGGCTTTATTACTTGTTTCCTTCAAAATTAGCCCATGGTGCCCTGATTTTAAAGATTGATTTGATATTTAAGTTCGAGAGCAATGCAATGCTTCTTCCATTCTTGAAAAATCTTTTGAAATTGGGCAAACTGTCTGTTTGAGCAAAATATTTTTCAGACTTGAAGTGATGTTTTGAGTGATTCAGTTGTTCTGGATAACATTTGAATGAAAAAATGAAAATTAAAATCTAAAAAGGGTAAAAATGATTTTTCTTAATGTAAAACTAAAAGTACTTTTTATAAAACTAAAAACTATTTTTTTGTAATTTTCTGAAACTTTTTCTATTTTTTATGAATTTTCTAAAATTTAAACTTTCGAAAAATCCTAGAAATTAAACTAATTAATGAAAAATTGTGAAAAATTTAGGAAAAATCTAAGATGCAATAAAGATCACTAGAAAAATAAAAGGAGAAGCTCAGCTTATCAAATAAGCTGTGAAAACAGCTTATTTAGCTACGGCTTATATTTAAGAAAAAGAAAAGAAAACGTGTTTAAAGTTAAAATGGAAAGGGAAGTGGACAACTTGTCCCACTAGAGCAGATGGTAAAGCGTGTGTGCTATGAGCTTGAGGTCCTGGGTTCGAAGGGTGCTTAGCACCTTTTTGCTATATTTTTTTTTCTTTTTCACTTTTTGCAAAAACTAAATACTAGAACTTAAAGGAAACATATTTTTAAGCATTTTTTATAAAAACAACTTTAGCTGAAAACCAAGATTAAGCTCTCTAAGAGCTTTTGAAAATCTGTCCACAGAAAGTGGAGTTTTAAACTCACTTTTGCTTATTTCAACTAAAACAGTTGCACAAAGCTCAAATTAAGCTCAAATTGCAAACTAAAAGCTGATCTAGAATCCTAATAATGCCTACTAAATGGAAAGCAACTTAAACCACTAACACTTAAACCTAGCTGAAATTGAAAATCTAAAAGCTAAACTCAGGCACAAACACAAAGAGCTCAAAATTAGTTTAAGCTCAAAAGCTCAATAAGCCAATTCAGAAGCTAAGCTTTTGAAGATAAGCTAACTAATGAATCCTAATGAAACCCTACTATTCAGTTTTTCAAATAAGTAACTAAATTAAGCCCTACTGAAAAAGTTATCTAAACTACTTATTTTTGGCTTTTTGGCTTTTATAGTGACTTTGAAAAGCAAATTTAATCTAGAAAATGAGCTGGAAATTTAAGAACAGGTGATTATCTAACTTTAACTATATGTAACCTAAGATCCTACTTAATTTTAAAAGCTAAATTCTATTTAAACTATCTTAAAAATGGATTAAAAGCCACTGCAGTTAAACTGCAGTGGTTCCTACTGATGCACAAATGGTCAAAAGGTTAAAACTAAAATGCAGGTAACCTTGTGGTTACTACTGCATTTATCACACTCAAATAGAGTGCACAAACACTTAGCAAACCAAATCCAAGCCTTGGAAGGCTTGGATCAAGTTTTTACTAGCAAAGGAAAGGGGTAAAAGTACCCTGGTGCTGGCACACCCAACTTAGGCCATAACTTTTTACTTTTTGAAATCTAACCTCTAAAATCTCTATAAATCCTACTCTATAATGAAAATTAATCTTAACAAAGAAAAATTACCTAAGTGCTTTGACTTTTAGTAGTCAAACAAGGCTAAACCAAACACCCCTTAACTACTATGATAGATTTGCAAAGAGCTTGAAAATGAATACTAGCTTAAAAACCTTTGATACCAGATAATATTTAGCTTCTAACTAACTTATTAAACATAAATCAAAAGCCAATAATATTAGAATTAACAAACTAAGATCTACACTAATTTTTTTGATTTTTATGTTTTTTAAGACATATTAAGCTAGCATAAGTTTTAAACTATAAAATCTAAAAACAGGAAAGCAAACTCACTTAAATAGCTAAAATAAGAACAAATAAGCACTAATTAGCAGGCAGATTAAGCAAATAAGCAGTTTACACTAATAAGCAATTATTTAAGCTAAAACTTAAATGACAAAAAAAGTAAATAGAAGACTTACAGAATGCTTCAACTCAATTAGAAGTTTTAGGCACTTTGAGCTTATCTACAGCTCTAGCTTATCCTTATGGATAAGCTAGTAAAAGTCCTTGGGATTCCTTCTATGATTGAATCCCCTTCCAAAGCTTTTAGGTCTAAAATAGTTAAGGTTTTAAACTAGTTTATAAGACTTAAGTAGATTAAGGTCTGATTTAGCTCAATTACTAGCTTATAGACTAGTAATAGCTTATATGAGCTTATTAGAACAATAGCTTAACATTTGAGAAGAAATAAGAGCTTATGAGTGAAATTTAAAAGAGCTTATGACAAAGTATTTAAGAGTAAAACTAGATGTCATTAAAATAAAACTTGATTACATGATTTAAAAGAAAATTACAACTAAATTTGAAAAGGAAATTGCAATAAGCTAAATTTAAGCTAAAATCTACTAAGTTACCCTCCTACTTAAAGAGAAAAAAATACAGGAAAAAGATATTGTGTGTGTGAGCTGAGGCCTCTATTTATAGCCTCTCATATATCCTTCTAGGCCTTGCCTTGCTGCCCATGCTCCCATCAATCACATCTGTACATTCCATCAATCATTGGAGGATGAATTTAAGTCGTTGGATCATTTGCTAGTCACACGGATTGCCAAGCTGGCAATCCTTTGATGTGACAGCTTGTGTTACTTGTGTGAGTAATTCCAATGTAAAAATCATCATCTCTTGTGCTTCTTTGAGTTCACGTGGCATTAGTGAGCCAATGAGGGTGCTTGATTTGACTAACTTGTCCTTGCCATCTTGTTGTTCTTCACTTGAATAGTCCAAATTAACCTTCAATTGTGAAAAGCCCCTTCGTTTTGACTGAGTGGTGTTTTGGGAGAGACGATGAATAGTAACCATGGTTGGCGCCTTTTTTCTAACTGAATTGGGTAAAAACTTTTTAAACTTTGGCCTATTGTCAACGTTAGTCCCTCTCTTTGTTTTAATAAAAGCTTAGTGTAAAGGGACTTTCAGAAATGACAGAAATGGTCCCTGTGGTTTTAATAAAAGGGAAATGGGCTTAGGGTTTTGGGCTTTTGATTTGGGCTTTGGATCCGGGTGTTGTTTTTGATAGGTTTAGGGCCCATTATACTTCAAGGACCATTTGTGTAAATTTCTGAAACTTAAAGGACTGATTTGGAACTTTTTAGGGTTTTGTCTTCTAGTGTTGACTTTGACTTTGGTTGACTGAGAGTTGACCAAGGTTGACTTTTTTTTGATTTTGGCTTCCGGCTCTTGCACGCTCTTCCGTTCTCGTGTTCGTGTTTGCCCGTTTTTGACCGTTTCCTTGTGATTTTTGCTTTATCCATACCTGCATACACAAAACACAAAAACACACATATCTTTGCCATTTTCACTGTATTTTTGGTCATTTTTGGTGTTAACGGATATGTGTATTTTACACTTATCAAAATTCCTCAAACTAAACGATTGCGTGTCCTCACGCAATATTACATGCTCTATAACAAAATACCTCGAAACCTCCCCAAACTAATCCTTTAAGAAGTAGTAAAGTCTTTCGTGGGGAAAATTTCTAAGTCACAAGTTATAAAACACCCGTTTTCCTATTTTTAAAGATTTTTCTATTTTTATGATTTTTTTTCTTTATAATTAACTACCTAACTACAACTTATTCTTGTATGACATAATTTATTGATTTCATTACCTTTTGGTAACTTTTAGGATCATGGAACAAAAAGCACGATTAAGTGTCTAAAAGATAACTTCATCATTCCCGACTTTTCACTTTTCCCATACTAAGCTTAAAAATAAGATCACCGTTAAGTACGAGCTAAGATGCTAAGACTACTTATAATTACAACTTGTGAATTTTTCTTCCCGAGATACTCCATATATTTAAATGTGTGTGCTCAAATTAATTTAAACCATTAAATCCATATTTTTAGATAGTTGAAATCCGACTAAACTTTACGCATGGGCCTTTTAGGCTAATATGTTAATAACATAGTAAGATCACAACTCAAAGCAAACAAAAACCTCCTTAGCTAAGACATTATTGGTTCACTTGCCCCATAAATGACTTTCTTCTCTAGCATCCCACCGTCATCGGGTAAGTGCTAAGGCTTTTGAGACCCCATCCGGAGAATAATAATCGAGACGCATGAACTTTCGATGAAAAAGCCTTGTAGACTTTTGCAAATGTTGGTTCAAAAGAATACTTTGGTTTTAGAAAAGAAAACTTTTACTATTTATTTTCTAACTTGCAACATTATTATTTATTATTTATATTTATATATTTGGCTAGGAACCGGTATCACTTTTCTTTCGACGTCACATCGGCCACGCCTCCGACAAGAGTCCGTGTACTTATTATGATACCGATCCTAAATATACATCATCCACCCTTTCTTTCGATGTCACATCGGGAGCGAACCGACAAATGCCCATGTACTTTATTGCGATGGAGTTTGTATATTATTATTAACACTAAGGATTTATAACTTGCATCCTTTTTATTCACCAACTATATTTTTTTTTCTTCATCATTTATTTATTTTTATTTTTTTTCATTCTTTTTCTTGCAACATTTTTTACAACACAATTATTTTTGCAAATAGAAAAATTTCGTTTTAGAAAACCAAAGTATAAACTTGAACCAAAATTCTTATTTACAAATGATTAGCTATTATCATCGATAAAGCTTTTTCTCTGAATATGTTGATTAAACTTTTAAGAGTATAACTCCAATTTGTAAAAATTAAAGAGAACACGTATGATTAATCATTTTAAGAACTTCGGGGAAGAAAAACCACAAGTTATTTTTATAAGCCTTTAAGTTTTCCAAATAAACCTTGTTTAGCATCCTAATTCGTAATTAACACTATCATTTCTTATTCTTTGCAATTTAAAATCTCTAATAAAGAAATTCGCAAATACTTAGCCTATATAAAATCCAACTCGGCATATTTAAAATCTACTTGAGATTAGCACAAGTCTTCATTTACTAATGATTTCAAGTCTAGCATGTTTAAAGTCTACATGAGACTAGCACAAACTATCATCATTAATTGTTAAGGGAGAAAGCTAGAACTCAACACGTTCGATCGGGTCAAAAATTACTTCTTATTCTCACCAACGAAAAACCTACATTCGTGTCTTAACACTTATTTTTTTTCAACTACTAATATATTTTTTTCATTTTTTTTCCTACAAATAAAAACTTAAAAATTTAAAATTTTTGCTATTTTTGTGGGAAAACGGGTACGCGAGAACAAAACAATAAGCAAGCAACATCAAATCGATAGATTCCCTCCCCAAACTAAAATGAAACATTGTCCTCAATGTTTAAGGCGGGTCTCTACGCAAATCTAAGCCGTTTATTAATTATGCAAAGATAAACGTGAATCGATAAGATGAAAGGATATCGGATTTCCCCAAACTAATGACAAGCAAAGGCTAGGAAGCTCGAGTGAACCGGGACAAAACACCGAACACGAGAGTCTTCAGAAATTGTTGGTTCATCCTGCAAACAATCACAAGTACAAACAACAAACACAAAGAACGAAAGAGTACAAGCCTCCTCACACACATTAGAAACTAGAATAAAAATAAGAAATGGATAAGCATGGGGTGCCTACCACGAAGCGCTTTGTTTTTGGTAACCGAGTCACATAACTTGACTCGATCCCTGAAAAGTAGAAATGCCAGGATCAAAGACGAGGTCCTCACTCCTAAGAGAGAGAATAACAGGAGAATCCTCGGGGTAGGTGAAAAATTGAAGAAAAGTTCAAATAACAAATGTGAAGGAATTGACATCTTCAACATTTAAGGATAAAATAATTTCCCCTTGGTTAAAATCCTCATTTCTCATGGCCGTAGCAGGCTTAAAATTTAAGCAAACATCCGGTGGTTCTGGTGGAGGACGAGGAGATGATGGGTTGTCTTGATGATCAAGGTTAGGTAACTCATTATCTTCATTTTCAGAATCATCATTCTCAATTCCTGGTGGAATTAAATCATCTGGAAACAGGAAAATATCGATCTCTTCTTGAACGGGGTCACTATCCTCAACGGGGATAAGAGATACGGGAAGAGACTCGATAATTGAACTTTGATTAGCATGAACATTTTCCTGTGACCGGGAAGTTGAAATCTCACAAAGCAAAGTCATACGATTAAGATAATCCTCATGTTCACGAACAATCCTTGAAGGAAGTGTAATAAGTTCACCGGCGAACTCATGGTGAAGAGGATCACTCCTTGGAGAAAAAGTAATCGATGATTCATTTTGTTCTGGTTCATGATCGGAAATCACTTCGGGAGCGAGATTATGGGTGGTATCATCACTAAGCAGATTCTCAAGAAAAATTACGTCTCCTTCTGAATCAAAATAACCTTCCTCAAAATTAGAAGAAACTTCCATGGCTAGAAAAGCATCGATCTCATCAATATCGTCTTCTGGATCGGAACTCTCAACCTTATCGGACAAAGGTGTGTTAAGTAAAACTGGCTCATCGGAATCTGAAACATTGGAGTTCTCATTTTCGACATCTTCTACCATCTCTTTAAAGAGAGGATTTACGTTGCTAGAGGTGAAGTTATCATCAAATTCGAAAAGAGGGCTTGAATAAACTTGAAAATTTTCTTCATGAACGACTTTTTTAGAAAGAGTGAGTTCATCGGCGAACTCCTCAAGATTATCACTAGTCTTCACCGGAGAAGAACTAGGAGGAAGAGCATCGGAATGATTAGTGGTACTGCCACTAAATGGCTCATCTTTCGAAAAATCAATAACAGAAATAGCTAATTTGCTATAGTCGGCAACCACATAGTACTTGGTTATCATGAGAAGTCACCGATTCAATGTCTTAAGATGAAAGGTTCGCGTTAATCTCCTTAGGATCAAAAACATTCTCATACGGGTTTTCTAGACGTGAAAGGTGATCGGCTGCATAGTTTTCAGCTCCCTTCGTATCAATTACTTTAAAATCGAATTCTTGGAGAAGTAAAACCCATCTAAGCAATCTTGCTTTGGCATCTTTCTTGTTGAAGAGGTATTTTAAAGCGGAATGGTCCGTATACACAACACTTTTATTCATGATAAGATATGATCGAAATTTCTCAAAAGCGTATACTACTGCAGCACTCTTTTACCGTATGTGTGGTAATTTGTTTCTGCTTTGGTCATTGTTTTGCTCGCGTAATGAATTGGTCTAAAATGCTTCTCAATCCTTTGCCCCAGAACTGCACCTATTGCATAATCACTTGCATCACACATGAGTTCAAAAGGTTGGTCCCAATTGGGGGCAATGAGAATTGGAGCTTCGGTTAATTTCTTTTTTAGAGTCTGAAAAGCTTGAATGCATTCTTCTGAAAAGATAAATGGGGTGTTTTTCTCAAGAAGGTGGGTCATGGGTCGAGAAATCTTTGAAAAATCTTTGATGAATCTACGGTAAAAACCAGCATGCCCGAGAAAACTTCGGATACCCTTGAGGTATATAGGGTGAGGTAGCTTAGAAATCACATCGATCTTGGCTTTGTCGACTTCAATTCCTTTCTTCAAGATCTTATGTCCGAGTACGATACCTTCTTTAACCATGAAATGGCTTTTTTCCCAATTTAGAGCTAAATTAGTGTCTTCACACCGTTTAAGCATTTTATCTAGATTGGTGAGGCACGTAGAAAAAGAATTTCAAAACCGAGAAATCAACCATGAAGAGACTTCCAATGTCTTTTCATCATATCATGGAAATTCCACATACAACCTTTGAAGACGTGCCTAGGTGCATTGGCATAACCAAAAGGCATGCGACGTTAGAGCAAACGATCCGTATGGGCAGGTGAACGTGGTCTTTCTTGGTCTTTTGATCACTTGGAATTGAATAACCCGAGAAACGTCGAGTGAAACAATAGAATTCATTTCCCCGCGAGTCTCTCAAAGCATTTGGTGATCTATGAATTGACAAAGGGAAGTGAGTCATTTCTTGTAGCTTCGTTCAATTTGGCGATAACCTATGCACTACTCCTATCCGTTACAGAGTCTTTTGCACAAATTCGTTTTCATCGTTGGTTACTATTACTAAACGTCATTCCTCTCTTTCTTGGTAACACAGTGCAACTGGCACACCCAAGGACTGTCTGAGATAGGGAAGATCAATCTAGCGTCATGAATTCTTCACCTCTTTCTTAATGACCTCATGGATCTTTGGATTAACCCTCCTCTGATGTTAGGAACCGCTGGTTCATAGTCCGTCTTCCATTAGAATTTATGAGAATAAAAATCCGAGTTTATACCCTTATGTCGGAGAGCTACAAGCAATGGCTTTCTCTCGGGGGGGGGACTTAAGAAACTCGTATATGAGACGTCATTCTCAGCATTACTTAAATCTTGGCATTATGACAGGCAACTTGTTTTGTTATCTGCTAAAAAACAGTGTATTCGAGATTGGGGTGTAAGTCCTTAAGTTCAACCTCAGGAGGTTTATCGATTGAAGATTCGACGAATTACAAACTTTAAGCTCTTTTCCTGATTTCTGTAGTAATTTCCTTGATTCAGTGATGGTGAAGGATCACTATTGAGAAGAGATTCAGAAGGAGAATGCCCCCCTCAGGGTCATAATAAGCTATCAACACTTCCGGTGAAGTTGGATCATCGCTAGAGCAGAAAAGTATCAGCTTCTTCTAAAAGTAGAAAATCACTATCCCCCTGAGAAGAGTGAGAGTCGAGACAAGAATTGAAAACAATCAGATCGAATCCAGGAGAAGGAAAGCCATATGCAATTTCATCGGAAAATCCAAAACTCCTTTGAGTATATTCACACGTAACATCAATAAGATCAACATTCTTCAACGATTCCGAATTGGTTGTATGAAATAGTAGGAATATTCACCACATTAAGGTTCAAAGATGATCAATCCGTTTCTAAGATTATCTCTCCTTTCATAACAGAAACATCAATTAAAGCATGAGCCGTCCTAAGAAAAGGTCTCCCGAGTATCAACGGTAAACTCAAGGATCGGCTATGAAATCAAGAACAACAAAATCGGCCGGAAAATAGAACTTTCCTACCTTGACAAAAACATTCTCGGCTACACCGGTTGGTTTGGAAATTGTCGGCAACAATATCGTCAAATTCTAACACCATTTTTGTTTCGTTTAAGCCCGGGATTCCAAGCTTTTTCCAAATCGAAAAAGGCATGAGATTAATGCTAGCACATAAATCGACTAGGGCTAAACAATTATCAAACTCTGAAAAATCACATGGGATAAGAAATCGACCGGGGTCACCTAGCTTCTCCAGAAGCTTTTTGAGACAACCGCACACAATTTTTCATTCAAAGGTGTATTGGTTAACTCGATTAACTTATCTTTGTTTTTAAGCATCTTTTTGAACATCGGAGCAAACTTAAGCATATGAATAAGAGCGTCCGCGAAACTTAGCTCAAAGTGAAGATTACGGAAAATTTCTATAAACTTGGAAGCTAGGATATCACCATTTCATGGATTTTCTCTTTGCAAGTCTTAGAAGGGTATGGCAACTAGTCTTGGTCTTTTGAGGTAACGAGAGGCTCATTGATTCTGGATTCTTTGTCTTGGTTTTAAATCTTGGACAAAGAGGTAGGATGTCATATTGGTGTTGGAAGTAACGATCCCGTTGTTACCTCGGGTTCCTTTTCCACCACCGGCGGTGGAATCGGAGGTCCTTACCGCTCCTTGTGGTGATAGCATTAATTTGCTGACGAGGGTTAGTTACGGTTTGACTTGGAAGAGTACCCGGTCTTGAAGTGGAAGCGGTGCTGTTGTTGTGATAATTTTGCATAAAACCTAGCATCAAGTTTTGAAAATCATCTTGTTTCTTTTGAGAATCGTTATAACTTCTTTGAAAATCGTTTTGGTTTCTTTGAAAATTATCCAACTTCATTTGCAAATTATTCATGTTCGCATCATTAGCCTTAGCATAACTTTCAAAATCCGTTTTAGAAACACCTTGAATTTGTGAAACGGGAGGTAAAGCTTGATTAACCAAAGGTTGATTTGTTGGTGGTTGGTATGGTGGGGCTTGATAAACGGCTTCTTGATTGTTTTGATGGTTTTGGTTGAAATTGCCTCCACAATTTTGATTCGAATTGAAATTGTTTCCTTGATAATGGCTTTGGTTTCCTTGGTTGTTTTGAAGATTAAAATCGGGTGGTCTCATTTGACTTACCAAATTAGGAGGATTCCTTTGAACAAAATTGCCAACGGCGGCGGCTTGTTGGAATTGATGAATGTTATCATAAAAAACGGGAAAATCGTTTCCACTTCATGTTAACGGATAATTGTTGAAGTTATGATTTGCACCACACGTAACACAAACTTCCTCGACTGCTTTGACGTTAGCAGGAGTCGTAACATTCTTTTCACTAATCATATTTTCTAATCGGCTCATTCGAATATCCATTTTGTCTTCAAGAGAAGCGACGAGTTGTTGAAATTCAAAAGAATTAGAAGGTGTAGAAGTAGAAAGAGGAGCATTTGTACTCACTCGTGGTTCAATTGCATGACTTCTTAAATAACGAACCTTGGATTTACTCTCAATAATGGCTAAACCATTACGAGGCATCTTATCTAGAAAATTTCCACCCGCGGCGGAATCTAAAGCATCTTGATCATTGGTATTCAAAGAATTGTAGAACGTATCAAGTTGATGTAATTCCGAGAAACCATGATGAGGACATTGACGTAGAAGTCCTTTGAAACGTTCCCATGCTTCGTTGAAAGTTTCATTCGGTTTTTGTAAGAAATTGATGATTTCATCCCACGTTAGAATCGATCGAGGTGGTTCTTTATCTAGCCAAGTCTGAGCTTCACTCTCGAGAGAAAAAGGAAAAAGCAAAAGCTTAATCGACGTATTCGGAACGTCCGGATGTCTAAACGTAGAAGTAACCTTGTGCAAAAGCATTAATGTTGTATTTGGAACTTCGGAATGTCTAAACGTAGACGAGACTTGTATGGAAAAATCGAAGAAGATTACAGGGTCTTGTTTACCCGTAAATTGATTACTTTGAACAAGATTAATCAAAGTTTGTTTAATTTCAAAAATGTATGCATTATATCGTTGGTACAACAATCTGCATCTTCGTATCCTCGAGGGAGCTTTTAGCATTTAAAAAGACCCTGGTACGATTGTCGGCCATTGGAAACTCGGGTTCTCAACAATAACTGTATGTTAATTGTTGTTGTCGACCGATTCGATTACGAGTTTGATAACGATGCGCATGCCTAAAAATAAAGAAAATAAAAGTAAACAAAAACTATACACTAATTTTTTTTGTTTTTTTGATTTTTGAATTTTTGAAAATTTTGTTTATTATTTGTTTTTCATCAACAATTTAAACGGATACACGAAGACAAATTATAAAACCCAAATAACAACTTACTTCACGGTAGCTCTTAAAAATTTCTTCTAAGTGAGCCGTATTTCGTAATGACACAAATGGCAAGTTTATAAAATCTTTGGTTCGTTTGGGACTTTAAGTTCACCAGGAAATTATTTATGAAAATACCTCAATTAAGGTAATTATATGTGTGTTCGTTTTACAACATAGTGTATTTTATTTAGGACAATTTTTTTAATTTTTTTATTTTTTTTATATTTATATGATAATTATACTAAAAAGAAAAAGAAAATATTTTTTACTTTTAGGTTTTTTAATTTTTTTTTTTGGATTTTTGAAATATTTAACAAAAATGAAACTTTCGAAGACGAAAGGATCTTCAAACCAAACTCAACAAACGTAAACGACGGAATCTTTAACACAAGTCCCCGGCAACGGCGCCAAAAATTGATTTGCAATTTTATATACTAATAAAATATAAAATATAATATATTCCAAAAGAGCAATTAAGAACTTTCCTAAAGTCTCCCTTAAGAAAAGCTCACTCTAAAAGATATATATAAATATATAGACTATATATAACCGGAAGTATGATCACCCGTTCGTTTCCCCAACGACTTGCGAAATTGAAACCTCGTTTTGCTCAGATTAGATTTGAAATAAGAGAACGTATGATTGATTGAGAGAAATCTATAACTACTAAATAAAAATAACAATTAAAAGCAATTAAACACTTAAACAATTAACAGGAACAAATAAAACGCGACAATTAAGCAAACACACTAAAATTAACTCCTAAAAATGCAAACTAAATTTCTAAACCTAAAATAGGACAAAATAAAATTTTAAGAAAAAAGAAAAACATATTTTGATAGTTTTTGAATTTAATTATGAATTAAAAACTAATTAAAACTAATTAAAACCTAAAAAATAGCAAATTAAATCCTAAAATTTTAGAAAAATGATTTTAAACTTAGAAAAGTCTAAAATAACAATAAAACTAGGAAAACTATTTTTTAACTATTTTTAAAATTAAAAATAAAAGCTCAAAAATTAAAATTAAAATCTAAAAGGTGTAAAAATGATTTTACTGAATGTAAACCTAAAAGTATTTTATGTCTAATGCTAAAAACTATATTTTGTATTATTCTGTGAATTATTTCTATTGATTTATGATTTTCAAATATAAACTTAAGAACAATGATAAAAATTGATCTACTAATGAAAAATTACAAAAAATCAGAAAAAATCTAAAAGAAACAAAGTTATACTAAAAAATTAAAGGAACAAACACTTAACAAATACCTGTAAAAGCCCTAGAAATTAAGCACGGCTTATAAATTAAAAAGGAGAATGAAAATGAGTAATATAAATAAAAGAAAGGAAGTGGTAACAACTTGTACCACCTAGCACAATGGAAAAGAGAGAGAGCTGTAAGGGAGAGGTCATGGGTTCTAGTCTGGCAACACACCCTTTTTTTTGCTCTTTTTTTTATTTTTCACTAAAAACTAAATATCAAAACTGAAAGAAAACACGTTTTTAAACACTTTTTATAAAAACAACTTAAGCAAAAACGTCACTAAATAAAGGCTCTAAAAACAGCTTAAGAAAAAGCCTGTTCACAAACAATAAGTATTGACTTAAAAATCCTTGTTGACACTAAAACCTTGCACAATCTTCAATTTAAGCACAATCTCAAAACTAAAAACTGCTTTTGAAACCTAACTGTCGTAACTAACTAATTTAATAAGCAACTTAACCATAAAACACTAAAAGACCTTCTAAATTCGATGTCAAATCGCAAACTCAGGACAAGCACAAGAGTTTCAAAATTAAAGCAAGCTCAATTGCTAAATAAGCCAAGACAAGACTAAGCTTATGAGGACTTATCTATCTACTTGATAACTACTAACATAGATTATAAAAACTACCACTCAAAGCCAGAAATCAAAAATTACAAACTAAAGAAAGATACAACTGTTTTTGACCTTTTTGAGAGATTTTTGAAAACTTAAAGAGCAATTTTACCTGGGCAAATAAGCTAGGAAATGAAAATTAAGGCCAAATCTATACTAAGCTATATGATGACTAATAGCTAGAAAAATTTAAAAGACTAAATCTAATGTGAGCTGTCCTAAACTTGATTTGAAAATCCAACATTATTAACCAAATGTTAAAACCTTCTGGTGGCAATTAATCTAGAGCAAAGACCAGAAGTTGCAGGTATCCTTAGGGATAACCTGCAGTATACAATCTATTTGGGTGTGCTTGAACAAGGTATAAACACAAACCAAGTCTAAACAGCTTAGATTAAAATTTTCAAAGACCTACAAAAGCTTAAGCTCCCCTGGTGCACAGCCAAACATAATAAGCCTTAAAATCTTCATAAGCTAAAACTAATTTTTCAAATCCACTCTAAACCTTATAAAATATAATAATCTAACTATCCAAGAAGAAATCACAAGGTTCCTTTGACTTTCAGTGGTCAAACAAGCTTATGCCAAACACTCTTTTAGAAAGCACAAAATCCATTTTAAGCTTATAAATTTAAGATCTAATACCCTAAACCTTAATACCAGATAACATTCAACTTATAACAAGCTAGATAAGTACAAATTAACAACTGGATTAACTAGAATTAAAGAACTGCAACTTATGCTACTTATTATTTTTAGGTTTTTATGAATTTAAAAGACAATTATAAAACAACTATGAATTAAACTAATAAAACTAAAAACAGATTAAAGGACATAATCAATAAGCAAAATGAAACACAAATAAGCTCAGCTAAACAACTAAATAAGCAGATAAGCAGAGTAAACAAATATTTAAGCAATTATTAAGCTTGACATGAAAGTACAAGGAAATTTAAATGAAAACTTACACAAACTTCAGCTAAACAGAAGCAAAAACTTAAATAGCAGCTACAAGCTCTAGCTTATCCAAATGGATAAGCTAGTATAAGTCCATGGGAGCTCTTCCATGATAAGCTCCCCTTCCTTAGCTTATCTGTCCACAAGTCAAGGTAAGGTAGTTTATTCTGATTTTAAGGCTAAAGTAGGAATTAAAGCTTGATTACACAAGCTCAATCTCAAGCTTATAGACTTGAGAGAGCTATAACTAGCTTATAAGAGCTTATGAATATAGAAGACAGATTGCTTTAAGAGAAATTATGACAAATTTTAAAAGCACAAAGTAAATTTTATTACTAACTTGAATTACATGATAGGAAAGAAAGTTACAAAAGATTAAAGCTAAAAATTAACTAACAAATAAGCTAAAAACTATTAAGCTAAAAAAAACTAGAAAATTAAAGGTAAAAGCTAGCTCCCCATGTGTGTGAGAGTGAGTCCTATTTATAGCACTCTAGGGAAGCTTCTAGGCTGTGCCTTGCTCAACACGCTCCTTTCAATCCGTACCTTCCATTTCTTCAATCATTGGAAAGTGAATAGTAGCCCTTGGATCACAACTATCTCACACGGATTGCCAAGCTGGCAATCCATGATGTGACGTTTGTGTTAGTTATGAGAGTGCTTCCAGTGAAAATTCCATCTTCACATGTGCTTTCCCCTCATCCACGTGACACTCTTTGTTTAAGTGAGCCAATTAAAACCTTGAGATTACAACTTTGACCCTCAATCTTGTAGAAGACCACTTGAATTACCATCCTTGACCTTCAATTTAGAAAACCCCCTTGATTTGACTGCTTTGTGAATTAGGGAAGACAATGAACAGTAAACTGTTCTTGGCGCCCTTTTTTACTTTTTAACTGAAAATGAGAGGTGTGAGTTTGGGTTTATTGCAAGAATGGTCCCTGTGGTTGTTTTATAAAGGTTAAGAATTAAATAACTTTCATTTAAGGCAATTCCAGTCCTTGGAGTTTGTGTAAAAGGGTTATGGGTTAGGGTTTTGGGCCGGGTTAAGGGAAATGGGCTTGGACTTTGGTTAATAGTTTTTGGGTTAAAGATAAAGGTTTAAGGCCCATTAAGGTTCAAGGACCATTTGTGTAACATTTGAAACTTGGAGGGACTGAAATGAAACATTTAGGATTTGTCCTTTTGTGAGTTGACTTTTCTTTGCCCATAGTTGACTGAGGTTGACCAAAGTTGACTGAGAGTTGACTTTTCTTGGCTTTGCTTCTGAATCCTTGGCTTCTTTTGTGCTCTTCCGTTTCCCGTGTCCGTGTTTGCTCGTTTTTGGCGGTTTTCTTGTGATTTTTGATATATCCGTACCTGCACACACAAAACACAAAAACAAGTATATTTTTGCCATTTTTAGTCTGTTTTGGGTTTAATTGGGCTATTTTAGGTATAAACGAATATGTGTATTTCACACATATCAGCGACTCTAAAGTTTGCAAATACTCATAATATGGTCGCGTTTTTGTCTAAACCACAGAGAGTAAGTCTTTTAAGTTCCAACAAAGAGCACTCAAATGAAAGATAAGGTCATGTAAAATAATACTCAAATGATGATTAAGATAAAGAAATTAGAATACCACCATAGGATTTCTAGTTTTTCGTATAAAATAAAGTCTGTAACTACGTGAAATGACAGTTTGAATACTAAATCTTTGAATGTTAAATTTGTTTGTGTTACTTGTGATAAATCTGTGTTTAATTCAAATCATGATGCTTGTGTTTCCAAGTTTATTAATGACGTGAATGCTAGAACGAAGAAGCCTCATGTTGTGCCTATTAGTACTAGGAAACCCACAAGAAAAGCGAACCAATCTGTTGCAACATCCCATAAGAAAACAGTTGCTTCAAAATCCACTATCCATACATCAAGGAGTTACTTTAGGATGCTATATGAGAAAACTAGTAAGACATGAACTTGGTGGATTGTAAAACAATATCCATCAGGATATAAATGAAAACTAAAGTCTAAAAATGACAATGTGACAATGAGTGTTAGCTAACCTTTAGATAATGCATCTAGGTCCACTAATAACTCAGAACCACTAATAACTCAGAACCACTAAACAAAATGGGATCCAATTTGTCCAACTCTCTATCGTCTTCTAACTTTTTTTGCAGATCGTATAGATCATCATATTCATCTTTGACTCTGGGTGCACAAAGCACATGGCTGGAAACCTCTAGCTGCTAATTAATTTCATCGATAAATTTCTAGGCATAGTGCGGTTCGGGAATGATCACTTTGCACCTATTCTTGGATATGGGATTTGGTTCAAGGGAATGTCACGATTAAGAGGGTTTATTATGTCGAGGGTGTCAATCATAATCTATTCTCAATTGGTCAATTTTGTGATGCCGATTTGGAGGTTGCTTTCAAAAAATCTACTTCTTTTGTTAGAGATATACAGGGAATCGACTTACTTATGGGTACTCGTGGATCTGATCTCTACATAATTTCTCTTCAAGAATCTTCTGCACTAACTCCAATTTGCTTCATGGCCAAGGCTTCACCAACTCAAGCATGGTTATGGAATTATCGTCTTTTTTAGCTTAACTTCGACACCATTAACTTGCTTTCAAAGAATGTCATTGTAAATGGCCTACCAAAGTTGAAGTATGTAAAAGATCAACTATGTTCATCTTGTGAAATGGGTAAAGCAAAGAGAAGCAACCTCAAGACAAAAACTGTTCCTAGTTCTAAAGAACGGTTACATATGCTTCATATGGACTTATGTGGTCCCATGCGTGTTGAAATCATAAATGGAAAGAAATACATTCTTGTGATTGTTGATGACTACTCCATATACACATGGACTTGTTTTCTAAGATCCAAGGATGAAACACCAGAGGTACTTATCAAATTTATAAAGATGATTCAAAGAGGACTTTAAGCTCAAGTTATAACCGTTCATACTAACAAAGGATCTGAGTTCTTAAATAAGACACTCCAGACATACTTTAAAGAAGAAGGAATTAATCATCAAATAACAATTGCTCAAACACTTGAACAAAACGATGTTGTTGAAAGACAGAACCATACTCTGGTTGAGGCTCCTCGAACAATGCTTTCGGCTTATAAACTTCCACTCTTCTTTTGGGCTGAAACAATAGAAACCGCATGTTACACCCAAAATAGTTCTCTAATTATTTCAAGACATGAAAAAACACCATATCACATCATCAGTGACAAGAAACCAAGTCTTAAATTTCTTCACATATTTTGTTGCACATGCTACATAGTCAAAGATGGTGAAAACCTTGACAAGCTGAAGGAGAAAGAGGCCCCGTGCATTTTTGTAAGATATGCTACACAGTCGAAGGGGTATAGAGTGTACAATAAGAGGACAAGATTAATCATTGAATCCATTCATATCAACTTTGATGAACTCATGGAAGTGATGATGTATGATAACAACACTTCATGCCTCACACTACAACGAAAAATGGCATCGGATTATGACAACTCCGGTCCTACGCCCTAATTACACAGACTTCTATTCATAATAGTACATAACTCGAAACTCAAGACCACAACAAAGAACCTTCAAGTTCAACGCTAGTTCTAGAAGTTGTTCCTTCAGCAAACACATAAGATCCTTCACTACAAGAGTTGGAACTATTATTTAGTCCTATGTACGATGAATATTTCAATAGAGGAAATCAAGGTATATCCAAGTCTTTCGCTATCTCTGATCTTCAACAACAAGATGCATCACCTTAATTTTATGTTCGACCTACATTAGCAACGACAACTCTAACAACAAATGTCAATGTTGAGGACAACAACAACAATCAAGCAATAAATGCATAGTTTGGCAAAGACAAATTTATCAACCCTTTCGGTACACCGGTACATGAAGCTATTGAGTCATCCTCACGCAATGTTGATCCGTAAAACATGCATGAATTCTACCAAAGACATTGTTCTGACTACCATTAGATGAAAGCTCACCCATTAGAACAAGTTTGTAGAAATCCATTAAAGCTAGTGCACACAAGACGATAGCTTGCTATAGATCCTGAAATGTGTACGTTCGCACTCACTGTGAGTAAAGATGAACCAAAGAACATTAAGGAAGCAATGGATGATCATGCATGGATTGAATCAATGCAGGAAGAACTTCATTAGTTTGACAAACTAGGAGTCTGGGAACTTGTTGACAAACCCTTTGGAAAAACTGTTATTGGTTTAATGTGGTTATGGGAGAACAAGAAGGATGAAGACAATACTGTTATTCGTAACAAATCACGGCTTGTGGCTAAGGGATATCATCAAGAAGAGGGTATCAACTTTGAAGAATCATTTGCACCAGTCCCTCGATTAAAATTGTTCAGATTTTCATTGTCTACGTTGCACACAAGTCATTTACTATCTATCAGATGGACGTCAAAATGACTGTTAGGATTAAAAGTCTTCTTGATGCTGTTAGAATTACTGCTACTCATGTTTATGTTAATGTTGCTCAGCTAGATTTAGTGCTGCTCATGAACTTCAAAGAAAATATGCTAAGTGTTTACTATTGCTAGTGAATAATAGTACTGCTAGTGAATATTAGTACTACTAGTGAAAATATGCCAAGTGTTTACTACTACTAGTACAAAGTTACTACTGCTAGTGAATATTAGTACTGCTCAAGGTTAAGACTGCTCAAAGATAAGTTAATGCTGCTAAGGTTAATAAGTTAGTACTATTTGTTGTTAGTGCTGCTTATATGATATGTATTAAGTTATTTGTTTATAGAAAAGATTATGGATACTTAGGAAAGTATTGTAAGCCAACTAGGGCTCTTTGGTGTATAAAAGGAGGTCATAGGGCATAGAGTTTGATATCTTTTATCGTATAATTCATAGCTTCAAGGTCTTTGTAAACCTAATACTTTGAGAGTATTCGTATTATTATCATTAATAATATTGGAGCTTATTTGTTGAATTGTATGTTTCACTGATAATTCTTCAAAATATTAAAGATTAGATTCTGCATAATCTTTAATACATTCAAACACAGTTTCTACTATAGTTGTGTTAGATTTATTTAATATAACTAAACCTTAAACAAGTTTAAGGAATTTGATCTATTAAAGTGGGACAAACAAGTGGTATCAGAGCTTGTTGAGAAGTTGTGAATAAGCAAAACTTGTTTTTGCTAAAAGATATGGATCAAGATTCTGCACATATGGTGGCTGCATCTAAAGTTCCCATGCTCAAACCTAGTGAGTATGAGATATGGAGGATAAGGATTGAACAATATATCTAGATGATAGAGTATGTACTGTGGGAAGTCATAGAGAATGGTAAAACCTTGCCAAAAACAAAATTGTAGAAGGAGTTATGAGAGAGATGCCTATTACAACTACTGAAGAAAAGGCTCAGAGAAGATTAGAGGTGAAAGCTAGAAGGACTTTAATGATAGGCATTCCCAATGAACATCATTTAAAGTTTAACTCTATAAAGGATGCTAAGAAGTTGCTGGAAGCTGTTAAAAAGAGATTTGGTGGGAATGCAGCTACAAGAAAGACTCAAAGGAATCTCTTAAAGCAGCAATATGAAAAAATTACACTACTTAAGGCTCAGATATGGCTTGATCAAACTTTTGATAGGCTTCAAAAGCTTGTTGAGCCGTTGGACTTTTAAATGAAAAGCTTTCACCAGAAAGATGTTTTTTCAAAAGTTATAAGAAGTTTGTCACCTGAGTGGAAACTCACATGCTGTTGTGTGGGAGGAATAAAGCTGATTTGGATACAATGAGCTTGATGATTTCTACAACAAACTCAAGGTGTATGAAACCAGTAGTAAATGGGATGTCTAGCTCATGTTCAGCAACAGAACATGGCTTTTGTGTCCTCTTCAAATAACAACACTAGCAGCACTAATGGAGCAGTTAATACTGCTCATGGAGTTTCTACTACTAGCACTTAAGTTAATGATGCTTACTCTACAAATATTGATAACTTGAGTGATGCTGTTATTTGGGCATTCTTTGCTAGTCAACCAAATAGTTCTTAACTTGTACATGAGGACCTGCAACAAATCCATCCAGATGACATGGAAAGATTTGAGATGGCAAATAGCCATGTTGACTATGAGGGCAAAAAGGTTTTTGAAGAATACAAGAATGAAGCTTGCTGTTAATGGCAATGAGACTATTGTAAGTCCAAAGTGGAGTGATACAATTGTTATAAGAGGGGACATTTTGCTAGGGAGTGCTCCCAAAAATCAAGACAACAAGAATAAGAAAAGCTCAAGAAGGAGTGTGCCTGTGGAAACTGTAACACCCCCAAAATGGGTCGCAGCGGAATATGATATTCCGGGGGTATTACTTCATAGATCAACAGCACAAGATATGAGAACAACTTCTATAAGAGTTGTTTAAAAACTTATACATTGGATTTCATAAATGGTTCGTTACAAAGCTTATACTTGTTTTTATTGAAATGTAAGATTTCACAACTTAACAAATATTCAAAAATTACGCACATTAATCTTTTATAATAATATGACTTCAAAGATGAACAATGTATCCTTGACTTTAACGTTATGACCTGAGAAACATGTTTAAAACTGTCAACAATAATGTTGGTGAATTTATAGGTTTATAAATTTAATGAAGCGGATAGCAAGATTTTCTGTAATAAAGTAAACAAATACAATATCACAAAAATGCATTACGATATGCCCTAAGCTCATGACACTGAATCTAAACAACGTATGTATATCAAATACATATAAATGATAGTGCCCAATGTAGATGTTCAACCCGTAACATCTATGAGTCTGAAATGGTATACGTTCGTCGTTCCCGGCCAACCGGTAAACTAGCAAGCGCTACTTGCCCGAACAGGGAAGCTAATTCTCAAATAGATCTATTCATAACATTCGCGCTCACATAATGCAATTAACAATTACATATATGCAATTAACAGTTCATAATGAAGGGTATAATGGGTTACAGCTACTTAGGCAAACTCGTAATATTTGAATTAAAATGTACCTGCATCCATTTTGTAAAACAAACATGATCTCATCCCGGAGATTTGATAAATGATTGCAAAGTGTAAGAAGGGGACTATAAACTCACCTTGATTGCATAGGCAATATAATTATCAATTAAGTGCTGGAAGTTAAAACGATTGCTAACTCTATCCGCTACCTAAATGGAATATACGCATATTACTAATATGGTAATATACTAAATTGTATGCTTACTTGTCACTTAGTATTTGTGTTGGTGTTGAGGAAATATTACTTGCTTAAAATGTGGTATGTTTCATGAAAATTGGGCCAAATGTTTGGGGGGTCAGTATTCTCTTACAATCAAACATGTAAATTACGATATCAGACAATTTAAAAACTAGGTCGTGGGGTACTTTTATAGTTAATCACGTGTTAAACAAATGGACGAAGTTATAACAAAACGCATTTAAAAATTAAGTTTTCTTTATAAAATTTAGGGGACAAACGCAAAAGTTTATAATCAAATTCTAGACTCGTTACTCAATGAAATTTCAAACAAAAAGTGGTTTTGAAAACTAGGCTATGCCCTCTACAACTTTCATTATTTAAGTTTTGTCTAAAAATGTCGTTTAATATGTTAAAAACGTGGCCAAAGGGAGGGGTGTCGCGACTGGATTACATGACAGAAAACTTATTTTTGACCAAGTGTTTTTCAAGTGACTTTTTTGGTGACTTGATCCGCGGATTTACAAACTGTTACTTAGGTTATGAAAAAACCAAAAATACTTTTGAAAACTAGGCCAGGAGTACAACAATTCATCTTTTATAAGTTTTGCAATTCGAAGTCGTTATAGTGACTAAAAACGAGGCCAAAGTAAGGGGTGTCGACCATTCAGCCAACAGTATTAACTTGGTCGAAAACATGGCAGCAGTACTAACTTTAGGGTCCATTTTCGGGTTCGTTACCCTGTATTATGACAAACTAAAAGTACCTATATAAACTATGTCAGGTCTACTACAACTTATCTTTTGTAAGTTTTGTGAGTCGAGGTCGATAGTGGGGTCAAAAATGATGCCAAAGGTGGGGGTGTCGTGACTTTCCAATAATTTTAACTGCTGAACACACGACAACAGTACTAACTTTAGTCCCTAATTGCGAGTTCGTTTCTTAATCCTTTTTCATGATTCAAGTTGCTAATTAAAGCCTACCATGTCGACTATAAAACGCCCCCATTTGTTGACTCTATGTCTAAGTCTAAGTGGGTCAGAACAAGGCCTAAAGTCGACCCAACAGGGCAGTTTTCATACACAATAACAGATTTGTAAGTCTATTTTCCGCTTCGTTATAAAGCGTTTTAAAAGCTTAAATTTTGCATGAACGCTACTCCTATACTACGTTAACGAATGATAAATTCATAAATTTCATTGGTTAAGTTTGTATGCGGGTTTCTCAATGAACTCCTATACATCAGAAGGTTTACGAAAAAGAAAATATTTTGCTTTTAAACTTGTAATTCGGCTAACCATGATTAAGTATATATGTTTCATTACAAAAAGGCCTAACACACGGTTTCCTAACAAACATCAGGACCAAAGGGTTTCTTTATTGTAAGTTATACAATTTTTGTTTCTTGGTTTTTGTTACAGACAAAAAACGGAACATGCATAGTTTGTTGTATAGAGAAAACTTACAATTAGGTAGTGTGCTTTTATCTTTTAAACAAAACTTTCTCAATCACAATTAAACAATGGCGAAGGCAGGTAAATAAATAGAAGGAATTTAGCGTGACTCACATTAATGGCATAAAACGTGGATAAGGACTTGAACTCAAGTGAAAACCCTAATTTGTTACCAACCCAATTCGTATACAAAACCCAAACACTTTAACCAATTCAACTGCTTGCACCCCTTTTGTGATTACGAACCCGTTTAATGTCTTGCTATCTTGATGTGCTCGACCAAAGAAACAACGAAAGAAAACCCAAGAAACTAGTTAGGGTTTTCTGGAACTTAGGGTTTGATATGGAAGGTGATGGTGTGAAGTTTTGTGGGTTGTATGTGTGTCAAAAACCGGGGATAGAAGAACAAGAACAATGGTGGAAGAAGTAGAGTTATGAACCTAATAGTGTTGTATTTTTTGTGACTTTTTCTTCTGAGTTTGCAAAGGAGCAGGTAAGACCTTATATACATAAATAACATCGCATGTATAGTTCTTCATCCTTGTGGTCACGTTTTCATGTTAACCCATATGAGGAAAAGGATTTTTGGGGTTTATCATGGTCAAGGCATAGTGTTTTAAAGGTGAGTACTGTGGTTTGCGTGGAAGCCGAATTAAGAGGAGACAACCAAGAAAATCATGTAGGTTTTTAGGTTTTATAAAAAAGGATTTTGGGCTTTATGTAGGGGACAATAGAGTTATAGTGAGATAGGATTTGTACATCTTTTCCTTGTGAGGAAAGGAATACGCAGGGCTCTATCTTGTTTGTAGGGAATTATATTTGTTTCTAATATTAGGTTTATTGCTTAGGAGATTTTTATTGTGTATATTATTTGAAAACAAGGAAAAAAAAATACAATACTTATTTTGCTTACTTATTAGAGATGAACACTTATTTATGGTGAGAGTGTAGCATATTTTCCTTTGGTTCGTTAAGTTCGTAGGGAAATGATTAACCTAAAGTATTTAGTTTAACGTAGTCCTATACATGATATTACAAGTCTTGGTTAACTTTATCATTAGATGTAACACTAGGCGATAGAAATTTAAGAGTAACTCGTATAATTCTAAATTAAAGAAAATGGATAATTGAAGTCGTTAACATGTACCTTGAAAACACGGTGGTGTTTTAGAAAACATCTAATTCCACAGTTTTGGATGTTTCATATGTATAGGTCAAAGGATTGGTTTATTGAGGTATTTTACATCTTCAAGATACTCTGACATCTTGTTTACAGTAGTTTGTTGTACCTGTGATAGTTTACCAAAGTCATCCAAAGGTTTTACATTCTTCATGCTATGAAATGGATTTTTAGGTACTTAAATGGTTCAACCAAAAATAAATTAGCCTTTTGGTATCCAATAAGATTCTCCTTGATTTGAGTAGCATCTCTGATAGTGGTATATGCTGGAGGCAAGCTTGGATAGGAGGTACACAACTGGGAGGTTGTCAATTCCTTGGTGTAGAATTAATATCATGGCCGTTGCAAACGAAATAGATTGTGTTGCAAATTCCACAACAAAAGCTGAGTATGTGGCTGCTTCAAGTTGTTGTGGACAAGTGCTTTGGATTCAGAATCAACTACTTGATTATGGGTATAATTTTATGCATACCAAGATCTTTATTGACAATAACAGTACTATTTGCATAATTAAAATTATTGTTTTTCATTAAAAAAACAAAGCATATAGAGATCGTACGTCATTTTATTAGAGATTGCAATGAAAAGAAATTGATTCAAATGGTCAAAAATATATGACAAGAATGTTGCAGATTTGCTTACAAATGCTTTTTGATTGTTAGTAGTTTTCAATATTTTATTGTTAGTATTGGAATGCTAAATCTTTAAAGTCTTTTATCTCTTTATGTTTTTGTAGAGTTTTGTATGAATTAGTACTGTTATTCATGTCATTAAAAGTTTCTGCTATTAAGTATAATTAGTACTGCTGGTTATACTTAATACTGCTGAGTTTCTACTGTTAGTTATACTTAATACTGTTAGGTATAATTAATACTGTGATAATTGTGAAAATTGCTATGGCTTGTGTTTTCTTGGTTTTTGGACTAACATTTTGCAGGATAAGCAAAGAAAAGTGTTAGATTGATGATGGGAATGCTGTTTGGAATGGAATTGGAGTTAATGCTGGTGACTCAAAGTTAATGCTGCTAGGCATAACTTACTACTGCTGAGTTACTACTACTGGGTTGTTGAGGGTATTTTTCATAAATACTTCGATTAAGGGTTTCAATCAATCATTTAATCGATTTCATTCTTTCATATACTCTCTAATTACAAACCCTAACTCAATTTTATCATCCATTATCTTTAAACCAACCAAACGACTCTAAAAGTTTGCACGATATCATAATATGGTCGCGTTTGTGTTCTAAACCCACAGAGAGTGATGGGTTTGAACAAATTGTGGATTTTTTGAATGCACACCCTATAATGTATGCATTAACGATTAATCCTACTATATATATTTCTTACATTAAACAATTCTGGTCTACTGTCATAGCCAAAACTATCAATAGGGAGGAACAGTTACATGCCCTAGTAGATGGCAAGAAGGTAATCATCACTGAATCATCTGTTAGAAGAGATCTTTAACTAGCAGATGAGGAAGGTGTTGACTGTTTACCACAATTTCTACATTTGTGAACAATTTTTACATGATGGGGTGATGAAAAATTTACTAAAAAACTTACTTTTTATAAACATTACTTTTCCCTCCACAATGGAAATTTCTAATTAATTTTACTATTTCATAGTGTCTAATTCCAAAACTATGTCTGGAATGTAGTTTCGTAGTACTATGGCATCTGCGTATCTGCTTAGCTACAAATCAGAAATTCAATTTTTCAAAATTTATTTTTGAAAGTATGATTAGAAACTTGGATAATTTCTGTGGCAAATTTTTTATGTATCAAAGGTTTATACAAATATTTTTAAACCAACAACTTGATGGGATGCAAACTCATAAGAGAATATATATTGCACCCTCTCACACTAAAAAGATTTTTGGAAATATGAGAAGGGTATGCAAAGGTTTTTCTAGTAGAGTAACACCTTTTTTTTCAAACAATGATGGTACAAAACCAATCACAATTGGGTGAAGGTTCAGCAATTCTAACTGATCCCTATCACACACCCACCTTTATTCAACATACTCTTCTCAAAAGGACTCCAAACACATTGGAACCTAAAAGAAAGGACACTCAGGTACCTCAGTCTAGTGATCCTATTGAAAATGTTGCAGATGAGGCTGTCCATAAGGAGTTGGGTGACAATTTGGTGAGGGCTGCCACTACTGCTTCTAGCTTAGAAGCAGAGCAGGACAGTGGTAACATAAATAAGACCTAATCCAAGGTAACACCTAATGAATCTAGTTCCCAAGGAACTAATTCAAGTGGTGGTCCCTGACACCAAGAAACCATGGGGGATACTATTGCTCAAACTAGGTTTGAGAGTGTATCTAAACATTCTAATAATTCACTGCTCGCAAGAGGTAACACACTTCAAAGTGATGAGGCTAGACTTAAACTTGATGGTAATTGAACTGGCCATTTGTACACTTTTCAAAACCGTGGTTCTTGATTTGGAGAAGACAAAGCAACCTCCCCTCTCCCAACTTCCTCCCACTAAACATAATAGATTGCTAGTTTGAAAAGGTAGGGTCAAGAAGCTTGCAAAGAAGATTAGGGTCAAGACTCATCGGTGCTGAAGGATTATACCAAAGTTGGTTTGACTGTAGGGTAGAATCTTTTGATAATGGAAGAAAGTTTAGGTGGGGGGATGCATCCAAACAGGGGAGGATGATGCTACTGATGCGATGAAGAAATTCCCTGGTTAGTGTCATGATGTGATGTTTCTGCTGGTGAGGAGGTGTTTGATACAACTGTTGATGATATTACTTTGGCTCAAGTTTTGTAAGAAATGAAAAATACAAAAACCCGAAGAAGAAGGGATTGTTATCCAAGAGCTATGGTGATCTACAACAACAATATTCACAAAATATCTTCACAACAATTCATTTAGGACAAAGGTAATGGGATTTGATAGAACCTGTGAAGCTTATGAACAAGAAAGATTCTAATTAGGCTTGGATGAAGAAAGTGGCTTTAAATATTTCAAGTAAATTTGATAAAGAAGAAAGACTTGCAGAGAGAGAAAGTGAAAAAGAAGAAGAAGCCAATATTGCTTATTGAAACATGAGATGTATACAGGGAAAAAGATTGATGCTAGGAGCATCAATGGCTGAAAGAATTGCAAGATAATAGGAACAAGAGAGTTGTTCTCTTATTATGAAAGGCTACATTATTTCAACAAACTCTTAAGAGAAAAGAAGGAAATCATTTATGCAGCTAAATGATTAGAAGAGGAAAATAAACAATACCACTAACAAAGCTCAACAGAGAAAGATAATGTGTAATTACCTAAACAACATAGAAGGATACAAGCTCAAAGATTTGAAGTTAAAAGAGTTTGATTCTATCCAATAGATGTTTGACAGAGCATTCAAAGGGTAAATTCGGTTTGAAGACTTTACGAACAAGTTAGGTGAAAGGCAAAAGAAAAGAGAGCAGGAACTGAGTGGTATTAAGAGAGTATAAAGAAGCAAAAGGTTTACCAAGATGACAAAAGAATACAGCTGGCTAAACAGTTAATGAAAATCATTCCAGATGAAGATGAAGTAGGAATTGATGCTATACCTTTGGCTGTTAAGTCTCTAACGATTGTTGACTGGAAGATTTATAAAGAAGGAAGAAAAAGTTATTATCAAATAATAAGAGCAGATGACAAGTCTCAAATGTACATGTTCTTTATTCAAATGCTTAAAATTTTTGACATGGAAGATTTGAAAGATTTGTACAAGTTGATAAAAGCTCAATATTAGTCAACAAGACCAGTGGAAGACTTAGATTTGTTGTTATGGGGTGATTTGAAAACAATGTTTGAACCAACCATTGAGAAGTAAAGTTATTGAAGGAAATCAACATGAATTACAAAGTGTTGAATTGGAAAGCTGTATGACTCCTGTGGAGACATTCCTTGTGTATTGCAAATTGTGCAGATTTATATGTTATTAGTAGAGAAGAGTATCCCCTTGCACCACTTATACTATTCAATGATGTTGGAAAAGAAGCTTATAATTGATTATGAAAGTAAAATGGCTTATCAGCTTCTTAAATTCATCATGAAACAGCTTAAGAAGTAAAGAAGTGTTTGGAAGCATCCTCCTGGTGTTGATGAAGCTTTAAATGAAGAAACTTGATGATTTTGAAGAAGAATATCAAGTTTAGGGGAGGATTGTTGGGATTAAAAGTCTTCTTGATGTTGTTTGAATTACTGTTGCTCATGTTTGTGTTAATACTGCTCAGCTGGATTTAGTGCTGCTCATGAACTTCAAAGAAAATATGCTAGTGTTTTACTATGCTATTTGAATATTAGTTACTGCTTACGTGAAAGTAGCTAAGTGTTTGTGCTACTGCTTGCACAATGTTATACTGCCTGTGAATATTAGTAATGCTCATGTTAAAGAGTGGTCTATAATAAGTTATTTAATAAGTTAGGACTGTTTGTTGATAGTATGATTATATGATATGTATTAAGTTATTTATAGAAAAGATTATGGATACTTAGGAAAGTATTGTAAAGCCAACCTAATGTCCTTGTGTATAAAAGTATGGATCCAGGGCCCATTAGAGTTTTGCATATTCTTGTATCAATCTTTTGAGAGTATTATTTGACATTTTTATATTCATAGCTTCAAGGTCTTTGTAACCCTAATACTTTGAGAGTATTCGTATTATTATCATTAATAATATTGGAGCTTATTTGTTGAATTGTATGTTCATTGAATTACTGTTTCATTGATAATTCTTCTTAATATTAAAGATTAGATTCCACATAATCTTTAATACATTCAAACACAGTTTCTACTATAGTTGTGTTAGATTTATCTAATATAACTAAACCTTAAACAAGCTTAAGGAATTCGATCTATTGAAGTGGGATCAACATTTGTGTTAATAATTTTCGTGGTTTTGCAGTAAATTTTTTGTAGGAAATACTTAATAAATAAGCGTGCAAAAAATTTTGAACGAGAAAAAAATAATAATTTTCTACAGTTAGTGGAGATGGCATCTGGATTTTCCAGATGGCGCCCCCCCTCCAGTATAGAAAAATTTTGATTTTTGTTTTTAAATCTTTTGTATAATTTCTGGAATTTGTACATCGCTTAAAAGATCTACTGTAAACCACGAATAACTTTAACACATTCATCCTATATTTTTAATAATAAGTCTGCTGTTGAGTCAAAATGTAAAGTTATATAGTTGTATGTCTACTACGCCAATTTTACGCTAGGTATTGTTGCACCTTGTCTTTGATTTGCAGGTTATATTTGATAAGGAGAAGCCCGAAGTTCTTAGGAGTTTCATGAGGACCAGTTTTGGATGACGGATTAGCTTTGGGTCATTATTTTCATTCTTCTCCAAATTTGAGTATAACCAGGGGAGTACTAGTTTCTTTCGCTCTCTTTTCTCTTCCCTTTATTCGTTTACGGGTACTTTGTAGAACATTGGGGACAATGTTCAAAATAAGTGTAGGGGGAAATAAAAGCCTTAGAAACTATTCCACCATTTGTCTTTGCTTGAACTTAAAATGATGAGTTATCTATCAAAACATAAATCGTAAAGGGAAATTTTGACCCAAATTTAAAATTTTCATCACATAACCGGTGAAACTAAGTAGCTAGAGCGTCTCATTGATAGGGAATTATACGACTAGCACAAAAACCCTTCCACTCAAATGAATTCACCCCCAAAATTGTGAGGTTTACGCCCCTAGATCTTTAGGAATTCGGGTATCCACCATTGATGCCCAAGATAGTTTATTATCTCTAAGCTTCTCGAGTTAGGGAATGAGCAATCATGTATGTCTATGCCGTCGTTACGGACGTGTATATGTGGTTTTGTCGCCTTTTCTGGAGTTAAGCATTGATATTAAATTATATGAGTGTACCGGTAGTATATAACTTCTAGAACTTGCTTTAGTGATGCATCCCGAGACTGCGTAGTGAGTAATAATATTTGCTAAATGATAAGAGGCACTAGGATTAACCCATGTTTAAAACCTGTAATTGTTATTTTAGTCACCCCGACTATATAACTATCCCACACCCTTGTTCGTGCTTACTTTTAGTGCGAGATCTCTTAGAAAAACCTCAACCATACCCTTAAACCAATTGTGCCACCCAAAACCTTAGCCTACCCTACATGTACTCGCTTTTAGTACATCGTTGTGTTACACCCTTAGTTAATTATTGGAGTACACGGTTGCTAAGTCCTTATCCTTGTATATATTATTTTGGGACGATTGGGATTCATGGTAGTATTTATTTCGCGGAAGAATGAGGAAGAAAAGTTAAGTCAAGACCCCAATATGTATGCCGAGTAGTCTACATGTTATTTTGATCCAACCAATTCGGGTCATTAGATTAATTTGCTTATCGAGTCTGTAAAAAGTTGAAGTGTAGTGGTGACCTATAAACCCCAAATGATGTATTATATGTTGCAAATGGTAGGGAAAAGTGTACAAATTTTTTTTAGGAAAAAATAGAAAAAATGTACGGGCTACTGATATGTGCTTAATCACATATCATTTTTCCTTATTAAAATGAGATTTAATGACAAAAAATATATGAAAAATGCATTGTATATATGTATTTTGTGATTTAAGTCTTGCAGGTAACGGATATATCAAATATGGCCAAAAACGAGCCAAAAAGGACAAAATCCGAGCACAAGATTGGAAGAATACGCGAAATCGAAGCCGAAGGCGTATACATCTTTAAATGGGCCAACCCGTACCCATTTAATGGGTCGGGTCAGCCCATTAAGATTTGTACTATAAAACCTAAGCCGTAAATCTATTTATATAACTAAATCTAATCCATAAACTCTTATTATTAAACATGGCCCAAATACAAAGCCCAAGTCATACCAGTCCAAGTCAAACAAAGTTATAACATAGGGTCAAACAATACTTTACATCTTTTTCACTTCCCTCCCATTTACATAGCAACAAACGAGCAGGGTAAATCAACCCATTCACATACGCTCTCTTGCTTCTAGAATCTAGCGCCTGACACCACTGACAACATATTTTGCCACGTTGGCAATCCTGAGCTCCCTCATTGGTTGTTGAGACATGTATCAAATCAAGGGCTAAGGATGATTGATTGGAGGCGGTTACGAATCAAGGGCTAGGATTGGATGATGAGGACGTGCCTATGCTCCTAGAACCTTCTTCTTTAGGCTATAAATAGAGGGGGCTTCACACAAAAAGGGACATCTAGTGTAGTAGTAGCTTGTAGTAGCTTATTTAGTATTTTAGCTTATTTTTCTTTTTATAAATGTAATTTCCTTTTAAAAGCCTTGTATTCTTTTTAATATTAATAAAAAGTTCAGTTTCAGTTAATAGTGTTTAAATTCTATTTTCATTTTAATGCTATTATTGTTTAAATAAGTTTAAAATGGTCAAATAAGCTCAAATAAGCTCATCTCCTTCTAAGCTACTGCTTATTCAGCTAAGTCTCCTAAAAGCTCAGCTGAATAAGTTCATTTACTCGCAAGTAAAAAAAAGGCATAATAAGCGACTTTGGATGATAAGCCAGATCTGGATGGGCTTATGGGTTTCACCAGCTTATCTCTGATAAGCTGGAGCTTGTAGATGAGCTCTTTGAGCATTTATAAGTCCTTGTTTGTGCAAAGGACAAGGTACACTCTCTTACTCTTTTTAGCTTATTTTCTCACTTAGCTTATTACTTTGCTTATTTTGTGCTTATTGTTGCTTATTTGTGTTTAATTTGTCCTAGTTTAGCTTAATAAGTTTAGTTCATAGCTTATAGTAGATTAGTTTAGGTTTTCATAGAATCTGTCCTTTAAAATAGTTAAATTAGCTTATTTAGTCTAGCTTATTATTTAGTACTTAATTTTACAAAGTTAATGCTTATTTGTTTTTAAAATGCTTAGTACTTAATCTGTTTTCAATAATCTAGGCTTAATTTGATCTTTTTCAGCTTATAAATTGGATTTGAAAGTTTAAAGGGGTGTTTGGGTCAAGCAGTCTTAACCTAAGTTAAGACTGCTAGAGGTATTATTAGTCATTAAGTTAGTTTTAATAAGCTTTAATTGAGTCTTAGGATTAGATCTCTCAAGCTAGAATAAGTTTGATTAAGATTTAGAAGTTTGTGCTAGCATATGTTCATATCTGTTGGTTCAATGTGGCACCAAACTGCTTATTTGTGAATTTATTCTTGAGGTATGGTTTTTGTGATAAATGTAAGGTTTATGAGTATCTTTGTCATCTGTTTCTAAAGTAATTTTGCTTGGAAAAGCCCTTTGAGTTCTTTTGATCAAAAACAGTTGAGCATTTTGAAGTTTTTAAGCTTGTTCTTAGAGTTTTATAGTGTAGATCATTTATGATCATGTTTTAGCTTATTTTAGGTCAAATTCAGTTTTATTTAGCTTATTGAAGTATTAGGATAATCTGTTTCTAGGTTTTAAGATTGGTAAAATAAGTTTGATTTGCAAAAAAGCCATTAAGTCAAATTCAAAAAGTCAAGTATGCAATCTGTTTAACCTAGGATTTCAACTTATTTAGTTGCTTATTTTAGCTAAAATCTAGTTTATATTAGCTTATTGAGTTAAGTTCCTTATCTGTTTTAAGTTTTTGATCTTAAATTTTGTTTATTGAGTCTTATTTTTAAGTTTAAAATATGTCTTAAACCTTCAAAAAGCCAAAAATAATAGGGTAGTCTGCCACTTTCATCTTGCTTTTTCTAGCTTAATCCTTAATTTAGTTTGCTTTAATTTAGCTTATTTGAGTTATTTGAGTTTAAGTCTTAATCTGTTTTTAGTTTCTAGCTTATTTTCAGTGCTTATTTGTCCTCTAGTTTAGCTTAAAGTCTGTCAAAAATGCTTTTTTTTAAATTGTCTTTTAGAGTCTGATGTCTTATTGGATTTAGCTGTTTTCAACTTATCTTGTCTGTTTATTTTTAAGTCCTAAGTGCTTATTGAGTCTAGTTTAGGGTTTGCTTTAGCTTTTTAGTTTTCTTGATTAGCTTATTGAGTCCTAAAGTTCAAAACAGTTTAGTTTACATGTCATTTTGCCTTAAAAAGCCATAACTGTCATTTTCAAGTAGCTTTTTCTAGCTTTTTAATAAGTTTTATCAAAAAGTCTATTTGTTAAAGTTGCTTATTTTTACTTATTTTATAGTTTTTTCAAAAATAAAAAAAAATGTTTTATAAAAAGAGACAGTCACAGGACTCGAACCTGTGACCTCCCCCTTAACACACCAACACCCTTACCAGCGCGCCCTTGGGACTTTTTCATAAGTCTTTTTCACAATTTAATTCATATATGCTCTTTCAGTTTTTGCTTATCTAGCTTATTCGATTTTTAACAGCTTATATGCTTTAGCTTTTTGAGCCATTTTACTTTAGAAACCTTAGAAATAGTGTTAAGCAGTTTTAGTAATTTTCTCAAATTTTTATAATTTAGTTTAGTATTTTTAATCTAATTTTTAGTATAATTTAGTTTAAAAAAGTTTTTATTAGTTTAAAAAACCAAAAAAATATTTTTCTATTTTTAAAAATTAGTTTAAGTCATTTTAGCTTAGAAATTTGCATTTTGAATTTTTAGAATTTTAATTTGTCATTTTTAGTTAATAATTTGTTTAATTTAGGTATTAATTAGTTTTTAATTACTTTTTAATGTCGTTAGATTTTAAATTGCTTTAATTTTTAGTTTAGCATGCCTTTATTTGCTTTCCCCTTTGCGTTATTAGATTTAGAAACCAAATCCAAAATATTGATTATTCAAGCACACGATCACGAACCGAAGCAAGGTTTCCAAATTCACACTTCGTCAGGATACGACATCCGGGAGATAAAATATTGTTTGTCCTCAAGCAATTTTTATCGAACGGGATACTCTCTATACTATAAATAATTTGAGATATTTAGTTATATATTTAATTATATATATACTATTTTGATCGAATCAAATTTTTGGCGCCGCTGCCGGGGAAGTTGTGAAACGAATATCAAGTTGAAGTTTGAAGATTAAGTGTTTTGAAGACCCTTCCCCGTGAAGTTATCGTTTATTATTTTCTATTTTCTTTTATAAAACCATAAAAATACAAAAATATTTTGTTTTCAATTTATTTTATTAAAGTATAAAATACCAAAAAAATCTTAAAAATAACCGTTGTGTCACTTGTGAAAACGGCTCACCTTTAGATTAACAAACTATAAGAGAGGTTTAAGGAGGGTTGATCCTACGAACTTCGACCCGAAAGGAGAAGGTTTTTAAAACGCTTCGCGCTTACCCGCTCCTCCGCTTCTTTGTGCGTTTTCTAGAGAGCTATCGTACACTTGTTCGATTATCGGTTACAAAAATATTTTCGTTCTATCTTATTTTTCTTATCTTGTTTTTAGTGCATGAGTACTCGCTCCACTACTTCTCTATTTTCTCCGCTTAGAGACCCCGAGAGTCTTATTCGTCGAAGGAATATAGGTGAACCGTCATCTCTTTTCGACTTCGAAGAAGTTATGAGCATTGGTATGTGCTTAATTACACATACCATTTTCCATTTAAAACAGACTTAAATGACTAAAAACATACCAAAAATACATTGTA
>BQNB010010606.1:3403-78565 GCA_026074375.1 Tanacetum coccineum
AAGTAAAAATCAGAGCATACAAGAGAAGGAACTATAACATACATGTATATCAGTGTCAAATCAAGCTCTAGTTGTCCTAACATATAACAGGAAAAAAAACGTTAAGGTGTATAATGTGTGTTACAATTCGAAAAACAATAAGCCTAGGTAAACATTACCTGCTGCAGGAGATGTTCTTCACTCGTGTATGGTGACCACCGAACCCGTATATCCATGTTTTTTTCCAATCATCAGCCGACGATCGCAGCATCGTTCCCCCTTTTTCTCCTCTTTATGTTTATAGCACTCAGGTATATAGGGATTCTGATAGACATCAGCTTATTAAGTGGATCTGAATTCAACCCTATCCCTATCCACATATTGTCTCCGATTGCTCTCCCCCTCCCTATCCCCATCCACATATTGTCTCCGCTTGATCTCCTTCTCCCTATCCCTATCCCCATATTTGTCTCCTCCTGCTCTCCCTCGCCCGATATTCTCTCCACCACCTCTCCCTCGCCCTATATTTTGTCCAGGCCTTTACAAAAGGTGGCTACACAAAACGGGAAGCCAATCAATATATATCTACAAATAAATTTGTCTACTAGCCAAACTAACTAACTTGAAATAAAATTTTGGAAACATCTAGAAAACTTCAAAAATAACAAGTATATATACTCCAAATGTGCATAATACATAAAAAAAAACTACTTACGATGGTTTTGAAGTCAACCGGCGAATGCGGAGTTTGTTAACAAGTTATCGATGCCTTTTTCGGTTCTTTTATCCTCTTTTATATCCCTCTGAAATAGTGTCTTAAAAAATTCAAAATAGAACTTCAACTCGTTAACAATTGGTTTGAGTTGATCTTGACAAAAATCATTGAGTTGTATTTCTTCAGGTGATGTATAAAAAATGCTTGCTCTTTTACAGTTCTTTTGAATTAATTCAGACAACTTTTGAAAACCATGTTTTATTTTATCTAATTCAATGATCAAAGGTGACTCACTCGGCATTGATGCCGGAATAGAAGGAGTTGCATTTGACTTCTTGTCAGAAGGAATAAAAGAAGATGGAAAATATTTTTGCTCAGCAAAAAGCTCTTTTTGAGGAACAAAGTCTTTATAGAGAGCATTTATTTGTGCATAATCAATTGTCCAACAATTCTGTTTATTTGCAACAGCAATTGGATCACTCATTTTTTCGTACACTTTTTGTTGACTTTTGGAAGCATCATCAAGAGTGTCCTCAGTATCTCTAATATTCAAAGAAATTTCTGAATTACCTAAACTAGAGGCAAGATATAACTTTGGGCATTGAGAAATTGCTTGCTTGAGTGTATAAGGATTCGGATACCCCAAACCATGTTTTAATTGCTGATCATACACAGACAATGGCTTTGGTCCAAGCATAAACATTCCTTGTAAGGAATTGCCAAGTTTCAAAATTAGATCAACATTTTCACTCATTGGCCTCAAGATCTAGAACAGTGTCATGATATCTATCCTCATTTTCACTCATTTGCCTTTTTAAAATTGAATGAGTCTTTTGAAGTTCCTCATTTTTCCGTTTATAATCTTTGACATCTAAATCTAATTTATCTCGTTGTTTTTCTAGATCTCGAATGATATCTCGATCACGAACAAATTGAGACTGGGCTTGTTGACTAAAATGTTTTGCTCGTTTATCGGCCTCAAGAAATTCGTTGAGATAATTATTATCCCCGTTTATGTTTTCCAAAACCCGAACCCTTTCCTTATACAACTCAAGCTGACTAGTCAAAGTCGTGTTTTGTTTTTGAACTTTTTGAGCAAATATTTATTGTTTTTCAGCTTCCTGATATGCATTTCTAGCTAATCGCTCTAACGCACATAGATCTGGAACATGTGTATCTTTTTCAATACTGCCACTATTACCATTCCCATTGGATGAATCAAATATAATATCGCTATCAATTTGATCATCACCAATGGTACTGTTAATAATTTTAGTATGAGTTGGATACATTTGTTCTTCATTTTCATTGTTGGATGAAGATTGTACCTCACTTATAAATGCAGAATCATAGCTTGGCCCAGCATCAGAAGTATTATCAGCTGGTTGAATTCTGGCCATTAAGCATATGTTTGCACTGAGTTCTTCTATTTCTTCCATCCTTGAAGCATCAGCAAAGAGAAAATCATTCTGCTCATCGGTAAGAATCACTCCAGCTTCATCTTGTTTTGCCAGCAACATTTGTTCCATGAAGTATTTCGAGTCCCGAACTCTTGGCTTTGGATAATTCCTAGCATAATGTCCATTTCCGGTCTCATTTGGAGTATTCGATCCCTCTACAATTTCCTCCTGAACATAAGCTCGTCTATTATTTCTTCCAGCATTACCAGAGTTCCTGCTTTGAATATTCACCCTGTCTCCTTGAATGATTGCTTGGTTTCTGGTATTGGATGAAGTGCGAAGACGATTATTTGTTGGAGTAGAAAAATTTTGAGTAATGGCTCGAGCAAGTAACAACATTGCAGATGCTAGAGGATCTTCAGAATTGGTGTGAACATCATCCTGCTGGTACTCATCTTCATAATCAACCACAGACGTAGGATGTGTTACATAATAAGATGTGTTTCTGGAAGATGAACCCGTGTGTGCTACGAGAGCCAAAGGATCATGAGATTTTTCTAACTTCTTTGCTCTTGAGACATTAACCAGTTTCTCGAATTGCTGAAGGTAATCAAAAAGATCATCAAACGTATCCACTGTCAAACGTTTAGCAAGACGAACTTGGGTAACATATTTCAACCATTCCGGTTGCAAGCTATTCAGAAACTTTGTGTTAATTGTAACAATTGGAAAATGCATGTCATTTCTTTCCAAATCGTTCATTAACTGAGCAAAACGATTGTAAACTAAAACCAAATGCTTCCCCTGGTTCATCACCAAACTGAACAAGGATACCGTTTGAAAAAACGAGTTTCTCTACAACTTTGTTTGTATAGTCTCCCCTCATAAGACGTTCAACTCTTTTCCACATGTCCTTAGCCGAAGTGCAACCATCCACAGAATTATAAATGTCATTTGGAATAGAAAGAAGAATCAGATTCATGAGCTCCATCTCAGCATCATATAGCATAACTCATCTCATAGTAGAAATCTCGCATTTGCAATTGTAAGGCACTAATTGAAATTGTTATGAATGAACAATTTTCAAACTGAAAAGGACCTTCATCAAGTGCTTTGTTAAGCCACTTTCGGTTTTCCCTCTTTCGGTTTATATATCGTCTAAATCTACTTGCCTATGGTATATAACTACCCCTTTCAAGCACGGGAGGCCTATTCTCAGAACCGACATCAGCAAGGGATTGTTGATACGTTTTGGATGTTGACATTTCTTATGATTCAAAATGGAACTTTGTTGACGAAAAATGAGTGATAAATGTGAGAAATTTCTAACTTCGATAACACGAGTCAAATTCCGGACAACACTGTTCTCGGTAGCCTGAAACTCGGTACACTTCTCAAAAAGAACTAAAACTCGGTCAAAGAATACTAATAAACTCAGTACTCTTAAAACGTATTAAACTCGGAAATAGTCTTACTCCAAACTCGATAGAACCGAGTTTTGAAAAATTCGAAGACTATGAATTATCAATAACCACAAACTCGATAAACCTGAAATTTATGATGATTGGATAATCCAAAACACTTATAACATCAAATTCGATAAAACTGAATTTGATTTACGAGTTTTTAGAAATTGAAGAATTTGTTTTTCAAATTCCAATTAACGATAAAACCGTGAAATGGTGGTATTTTAACACCTTGTAAACTTATCTCCGAGAGTAAAATCACTAAGTCCTTATTTCACACTTTTCGATAAAACCGAAAATGTGAAAACGTATAAAACTCGATATTTACCCGAGTTTATCAATAACCTCCTAATATACGATTTTTGATAGAACCAAAAATGTGTATATATCTATTACAATACTTTTCGATCAAAAGTAAACTAATAGTGATACTGAAACTTCCAAAACTATAAGAAAAATGATTCGAAAATACAAAAAATCACTTTCAAGAATGCAGAAACACTTCCGACTAAAATACTACTGAAAATGAAATCTCCGTAACTCGAAAATACTCGATAACTTCCAAATACTCGAAATCGCTGTCAAAACACAACTCGAAAGCTCAAATATCTCAACCGAATTCACCGAATGTCATCTCGAGGTTGTCGGACGTGTAAAAAGCTCACAAATCGAATCACTCTAATTCTCTAATGGTGTATGATACCACTTGTTAGGTCTTGTTTATCTTGAATCATACATATTGTTCATGAAAGCTTAGAGAATAGTAGAGGAGGGCAAGTATTCAAATTTCAAATGTTATTAAAATGGAGGGAAAAGGAAAAGTTTATTACAAGGCATCATCTTCTAATGATGATTAGAAGGGGTATTTATAGGAGACGGAAGGAGGCTTCCCTTCTTTTATTTTTCTAATGTTTCACTTCTAGTCCCTATTCTTTGGTAATTATGTTATTTCTTACTTTTAGCATAATATACCTTATTACAAACTACTTTATTCTAAACAAAATAAAGACTAATGACTAAATATAACTAAACCACATAATCGACACTTTTTATGAACCTAACAGACATGTTCATAGTTTACGGATTTTAATAAGGAGATTAGTGTGGAGTTTATACACTAATGCTTATTTTGATTAAGATGATTCTCAATCCTAGTCATAGCAGGATTTTCATCATAAATGATAATACTATTGACTAGACATGCTTGATTGAAAGCATTATTGCACTATTCATTAAAGAATAAGAATACTTTATAGTTTGGGAAGTTGTTAAGAAGACTGTCTCATATAGGTGGTTTTGCTTGCTTCAAACAACCTATGTAATTTGTTATGGCGATGCTAGTATTATTGTATTAGCACTTGAACGCACATATACAAAATGACAATCATCGTATTATTCAAAACCTTCACTGCTTTGTGAGTTTTGAAAACAAAGTATCTCAAAGGTCACTAATAATGACACTAAGTTGGTACTTTTTGCAAAGTTAATGTCTTGTAACAAAACATGTTTATCATGTTAGGAACATTGAACTTCGACCTGCTAGTAGTCTCATGTATATCTATTTTTAGTATTTGGATAATGGAACGTTAAGCAGTTGTATTAAGCAATGAATTGATATACCTGGTATGATCATCTTCATTTATACAACTATGTTCTATTATTATCATGTATTAGATCCGCTTGATGTATTATTTATTTATTTAAATCGGTCCATTATCAGGTTAATGTCGGGGTAGTATCATAGAAATAAGGCAAATGTGAGTGTTTTGGTCAAATTCATATGGTATGAATATTAAAGGATGATACCGCCAAACTCATATATTGTTCATAGGATAAACATTGGACTGACCCAACCTTCGAGTATTCACTACATGGATCGGCGTCAATAGTGAATACATAAGTGGTTATGTCTCTTATCCATACAACTTGCAGATGCAAGTAGGTTTTGTGTGTGTGGAATGTTAATCTTTGATATGGTTCAATGTTTACCTGTTGAAGAATGCTATAAAGGCTATTTTCAGGAGCGATATGAAACACATAACGGACATGTGCAGTCAAAATAAGATTTGTATTCGTCCTCATGTTTATGGAGTAAGATACTTATAGGCCCCTCGATGATTTAAACAGATGTATGTGTGGCCGCACCTAAATGTAATTAAGATGATACTTGATTAATTTGGTAATCTAGTTCAATGTCTATATCGAGAAATAGAATTGTTAAACATTAGAATGACTAATGATCCATGTCAGATATTCAACATAGTATCTATAACAAAAGGATGATTGATACCTACACCATTTAAATGAGATGTTTAAGAAACAATCCTCATATGTTCTGGCGTGGCTATTGGCGTGTTGTAGACGCTCTACCTTTGCTGTTATAATTACTTGAATATTATGTTGTGCGCAAGTGAGAGGCTGTCTAGAGTATGTTGTGTTATAATAATAATTATATGGCTAGACACATGTGAGCCTATGGGGTCCACAAATTTACACTGAAGGTGCTATTGGTATATAATCGGTTTATTGTATTTAAATGTATATAAATAACAAACGTAACTCGGGATCAATATTGAGCTTCTAATAAATAAGTAGTGTACTGTATTTATTGGACTTGAAAAGTTTAAGAAAGCCCACAAACACCTATATGGGTGGTCCAGGCCTTATTGAGGGGAAAAGAAAGATAAGATCAAGTTTTTATGGTAAAAAATTATGAGATATTCTCTCATTAATTTTATTACAAATTTACCATAAATCATCTCCTCTTTTCTCTCTATATATATAACACGGCACACAAACACATACAGGAGATGTTTTATGTTTTCATGATCAACTTTTGTATCATTGTTCATTCAAAAAGTATTTTACAAGGATCTACAAGGTTAGACTTGCATCTATTTGGTATACAAGAAAGTGTAGTGTGGATACATCATAGAGGCGATCTTTATTTATGGTTATGCTGTAAACATATTAACAAAAATCTTAAAAATATATACCACATGATTACGGCGTAACCACCAGAGTTACGCCGTAACCTCTTTCTGAAAAACCTCAAAATTAAGTTTTAAACATTGCTAAACCTTGTATATCTAAATGAACTTTGTGGGTATGTTTCCTAGAAACCCTCACGAGACTCTACTCGTCTACTTGGGCCACCAATTGGTTTAAAAGGCTTGTTGCATATGCTAAATGCAACCGTGATTCCTATGAAAGTGGGTTAGGTTTGTATAACTTGTATATTTATCTTTGAGCGATTGTATGCTTTTGGTTTGTTTTAGTGATCACAACGGAAAATGAGCTTTGCTCATGATGAAGATTTTCTTGATTTTTCCACCGGCTTATTACATTTCATATGTTTAGAAGCAATGCTCAAAGGAGTTTCTTGTTCTAATTCTACTCTTCCTCTTTATTTCATTTCCTTAATGTCAAATAGGGACATTGTACAAAACAAGTGGGGGGATGGGAGTAGAATTATCACTTGACCTATTCTTGCCTTCGATTTTCTAGTTTTCTTTGAGAAATGATGTCGATTTTAAAAAATTTTGACATATTTTTCTTCCTAAACTAGAATTAATCTTTGCCGAATGCACATTACCCTTTATTATTACTTGGTGAGGTTTAAGTCTAATGTTCCGTTTTCATCTCATTATAGAAAAATCCACCAAAATATTATGTGTGTCGGCAATATTGTAGACTTTAAAACTTGGCATGTACATCATTTCGAGACCTAATTGATTAGCAGGAATAGATGGTTCGAGAAGGCAACATTTAGGAATTCACCCAAATAAGCCTATATGTGTGTGTTTATCGACTAGTTACACTGACTTGTCGACCTCTCGTATTAAAAACCCTTTGTTTGCACTCATCATTCGTGCAAGATACCACTAGATCACCTTTGTTAAGCCAATCTATGTTTTCACCTATGTTTCGTTACACCATTTTGCCTTAGCCAACCTTGTACTCTATATTTATCCTTTTGTTGAAATTTCTGGCTACCTAAGTCCATGGTTCAGGAAAATGGTTCGAAGATTGGCACTTTCGTTGAAAACGTATTATTATGATCATGGAAGACCCCACGATATTATCACTTTTGATACTATTTATCTCAAGTGGGGGGATATGCGATATGTAATATACAAGAGTATTATAAAAATGAAAAAAGAAAAGGTGGTGCAACTATAAGCCACCTAGTGATCTAACTCCTGATGTTGGTTACGTGTTATAAAACCAACTAAGTAAAAAGGTGGTGCAACTATAAGCCACCTAGTATTAGTGATTTGGGAATGGTGCAACTATAAGCCATCCATGTATAAAGGTGGTGCAACTATAAGCCACTTTGAGTGAAGAATGGGTTAGCACGCTCTACAAGATCTCATTATTAGCTAACCATTATTGATAATATGATCAGAGTTTCACACTCGAAGACTTGGACTATGGATGGACGGTAGTCGGTTATGGATACCTTAGATTATATATGACTATTTGTTTTGTGTTTTTATCTTAACACTAATTAAATGTGTATCTCATGTCTATCTTAACCCTTTTATCACCTAATAAACCTGTGTTGTGTCACCTATGTTGCCTTTAAAATTGTTTAGACTCGAACTCTAACTTGCGCAGATTTATGTACTTCCCAAGTTATGATATAATACATGCTACGACTGTGCAATTAAGCGATCACCTCAAAAATGAACACCTTAGACTAGTTGAGAGTTGAGTGATTTTTGATCCCCTTTTCGTGAGGTGTTCGACTTTGATGTTTCTAGCATAAGTCTTTTATAGATTCGTTTCTTTGAGTTAAATCAGAGAAATCTTTTTATAAACTATTCTAACATGTCTACTTGAGGGTAAGCAGAAGTCAAGTAGGAGGATATTTGATACTATTTAGTGTCAATTTTCCCTTAAAAATACTTGCAAGTGTCTTATAAATACTTGAATTCGATACTTTTACGGTTATTTCATTGTTTTTAAGTAAAATGCAAGTGTGTGACAAGAAAACGGGAAAAGGACTTAAAATATGAAGAAACGCGGGTGATTCTTCATGGAGACCTTTACGGGCGTACCCCATTGACGATATTGTACGGCGCAACCTATTCAAGGCAAGACATGTCATCCAAAAATATTACGACGTAACCACACAAAAGGTTTACGCCGTAACATTATTATTATGGAAGGATGAGTCATCTGAGTCAGCATTACGGTGTAACGTGAACACTTGATTAAACAGCATTAACTACTGCTGAATTTGGCCTAGCAGTATTAACTGCTTTTGGCCTAGTAGTATAAAATTTTCCCTTAGCAGTATTAACTTTTTGACTAAAATTTTTGTTAGTTAATGCTGTTCTTATTTGATAGGGCCTGTTTATAGTTGATTGTGCTAATTTTGAAAAACATGACTTTGGTCTAGCACTATAAACTGTAGTTTTGGGATGAGCAGTATGAACAGGCCTAGCAGTATTAAGTGATCTTAGGCCAGTTTTCATTAAAACTGCTCTTGAAACTATGTTCCTGTGATCACTAGGGTGAGCCTGTTTAGTAGAATAATTGTAATTCACCCTTGTATAAGTATTCCCAGATACCACCCTTTCCTTTTGATGGTAATTGTAGTCAGCCTACACATGGTCAAAACTTCCACAGACAAAACAAGCTTTATTCTGCATCACAAAGTCACTTCCTAGCTGTTGGGACTTTTGATTATTCTAGTTTCTTTGATTTCCCCTAGGACTTTGTGACCTATACATTTAAGCATACTTAACTGGTTTTTCTTGTTGTTTAGGTCTAACAAATTCTATCTTAGCAACAGTAGGAAAAACAGTTTTCTTCTCTAATTCATCATCTAACACCAACTACTCAACCAATGGGCATCAGGAGATTCCCTAACGTCATTAGAAATATCTTCACTAACACTCTTACTAGTCTTAGGTCCATAGCCTTCAAACTCAGGCTGTTGGAACTCCTCTAGACCAGAGTTAGACAAATCAAACTTTGGGGGTGAAAATAACCCTGTATAGGGAGGTGGAACAGCATTATAGCTTACAAACCCCACACCCTTTCTACTTTAATCAGGTATCTAACTCCCTATTAATTTGTCTAGAATCTTAGAAGAATTATTAAAATTTTCAATTTTAAGTTGATTGCTTTCTTTTTCTTGCTTAAGTTTTTCTAACTCACTTTTAAGCATACTAATTTCTGAGTCTTTATATGAGTTATCTCTTTTAGGATAGCAAGTTGCTCATAAAAAATAACCTCATTCTTTTTGTAAAAGACAAGTTGCTCTTCTACAGATGCTAACCCTCTTTTATAATTTGTTAAATTAAACTCAAATTTGTTAAACTCTATTTTTAAATCATCAAGTTGAGTTTTAAGAGTTTCAAAGCTTTTTAGACATGTTTTTGAACAAGTTTTGTCATTATGTACCTCAGAGTCTAAAAAAACATAATAGCCATGTTTGTGAGGACTTCATCATCTGCCATATAGCTCCAGTCAAAACCAGCTCCATCAATAGCCACCATGGCTTTGAAAGAAGTTTTTTCTACATTTACAGTCCTTCTAGAGCTGTCTTGATTCCTATTCCTGCTATCTTGGTTCCTAGGTTCTCTGCATTCCCTTGCAAAGTGTCCCATCTTGTGACAGTTGAAATAATTCACCTTTGACTTGTCATATCTAGCTGTGTCACTCCCATTGATAGTGATCTTTCTACCAGTTTTCTAGAAAAACCTTCTTGTCCTCATGCTCAGCAATGCTAACTGCCACTTCAAATCTATCTCTTCTATGTCATCTTCTGGATTTTATTCAAGGTCCTTAATACAAGTTGAGATCCGTTTGGTTGACTGGCTAAAAATACATACAATAGTGTCATCACTTATGTTTAAGAACAACTTGAGTACTAGTAGTGCTACTTGAGTGCTAGCAGGGGATAACTTTGAGTGTTAGTAGTACTAAAAAACTTAACTTCATAAGCAATATTAAACTTCATTAGTATTGCTAGAGATGACACAAAAGCCATGATTTTGAGAATTAAGCTTGAGCTTGATCTTGAGCTTGTAGTTTCCTTTAACCTCTTATTTCAAATAATCTTGAAATTGTTATAGATCATCAAAAGCTCATCTGCGTCTTGATCAGGTTATATTCCCCCAGACTACAACATAAGTTTTCCATTCAGAAAGAGTATGACTTTTCAAAAATTACAAATTAAGAATCTTCTTGTGAAATATTTTCACTCAAGATAGTCAGCTAACTTACAATCTTCTGAAACCCGTTAAAAATAGAGTCAAGAGACTCTATGCTTAGAGCACTAAAGTTCTCATACATTTTCTTCAGGAGAGGCTTTTGAGTCTTCTTTGTGGCTTCATTACCCACCAAATCTTGTTTGAATGCAGCAAACAAAGTTTTTAGTCAACTTGTACTGATTAAAGTCATTTAATGTTTCATTAGGAAGTGCCATCAGTAACTTACTTCTTGCCTTCATATCATTCTTCTTTTAAACCTTTTCTTCAGTAGTTACAGGACCTGGTATTAGTGTAGTTGAGGTACCATTAACATTTGTTGTTGTTTTAGCTGCAGGTTTGAATGAGTTTCTATTCTCTATGACATCACATAGAGCATAGTCTTGTACTTGAAAGTTTGCTCATCCTAGCCCTCCACATATCATATTCACCCTGTTTGAGAGTGGGCAACTTTGCAGTAGTAGTGATTTGAGCAGTTTCTAGATCCATCTCTTCCTTGAGAGTAAAACTTTCTTCTTGTTAGTTTCTTCTAGATCAAAGTTTTAGAACACAAGCTCTGATACCACAACTTAAGATCTATTATAGCAGTACTAACTTTCTTGTTACCTTTTAGCGGGAGGTAACTTGTTTGTGTTTTCAATGTTATGACGAAGACTTATCGGATCTAGCAAAGGTGTGTGATTTACAAACTTATGGTGCTCAATGCGTACATTTGCTATCACTTTGGTTATGTGTCTCATAAAAGATGAGGTTTTTGTCAAGAGGTTGCGATCTACTTATATTTTGGTCTTGGTATGAGTTCGAAGTTACATGGATAGTACAAGATATAAGACATAAGTTTGGGTTATTCTACTTCAGCATCAAGTTCGTTATACTTTATTTTCTTCATCAGTAATCATAACATAAAGCCTACAGAATTGAAGATTCATGAAATGGTTAACATATGGGTTTCAAGGGAAGCTTATTGTTAAAATGTTTAACCATTTACATGCATCATCGAGGTGAAGGTTTTTACTACTGCTAGTCATTATTACTACTGCTAGTTTAGATTTCTACTGCTTGGATTCATTATTCTTATTACATATCATGGTGGAGGTAGTTCAAGTCATTAGAAAGTTTGGGTTTGTAGTGTGATGTTGGTTAGAAGTGGTTGAAATCAAAGTTGCTTAAATTCATAAGTCCCCTATTGGATTATGACAAAAAGGGGAAGAAATATTAACAGGTTGCAACTTATAGATCCTTTGTGAACCTTTACAAAAGTAAGTATTATTAGGAATTAAAGACATTCATACTTAAAACTGCCAAACCCCCCAGAGTTTGTACTGCCAAGCAAATTTATTAACCAGTTATAACTAACAGTATTAACTGTGTTAATACAACCAGTACTAATCAGTTAGTACTGCTAGTGTAAACTTAGTACTGCTAAAGCAAAGTTAGTACTGCTAGTACTAACTTAATACTGCTAAAAGACTAAAGTTAATGATGATTGAGAAGATTACATATGAAGTTAATGTTGATTAAGAAGTTTATATGCTGATTGTGAAGATTACATGGAAAGTTAATGCTGATTGAGATGATTACTGCTGAAATTAATGCTGATTAGTCAAATAGAAGACTGAAGTTAATGTTGCTAGTGAATACAGTTAATTCTGATTGAAGATACAAAAGGAAACAATATATTCTATATGTTACAAAGGAAACAAGATATGCTAAAGAAGGAAACAAGATCAACAAAAATTTATATTTATTTTATTTTGAAATTGATGGAGAGATGTAAATCTTTATAGAGAAGATTTAGTTTTTCCATCTACAGTTTCCTTGTAATTAATGTGTAATTAATTGTATTAATTATGTTTCCTTGTACGTCTTATGATCTCTCTATATAAAGAGATCATAGACACATAGTTTTGGATCAAGAAAAAGTATGTGTGTGTGTAGAGATATAGCTTGAAGGTTGTAAACCCTATCACTAAGTTAGAGTGATCGTATTAATATATTGAAGCTTATTGTGTTTTTTAATTATCTTTGTTGTCAATCATAATTTCACTATTTGATTTAAATATGACTTTCTTAGTGGTATAAGCTAGATCCTATAGTGCTTATATCATTCAAATCAAAGTTTCATCCTTAGTATTTTTAGATTGATCTAAGGGTACTAAACCTTATAAGCTAAGGAGTTAAAGATCTATTGATTGGGACCAACAAGTGGTATCAGAGCTTGTTGTGAAGATTTGAATAAGAAGAAGAGCATCCTACAAATTTTGCATTAATGGCAATCATCAAGAAGTTTCTTCTAGTTTCAATTCGAGGTAGATTCCTTGTTCTAGAATCATGTATGAACATGCTTATGCTACTCGCTTAAAGAGCAATATATAATTTGTCTTCTGATTACAAAAAGTCTTAATTTAAATATTTGTTATCTTATAAGCAGGTCCCTAGCATCAGGAGAAGTAGACTAGTTTATATAAGAAAATGAGGTTGTGGATAGAAGATAGCATAAATGTCTTAAAACTTAAGGTTAGACTAAGAGATAGTGCCTTAGACATATATAAATTGAATTTGGAAAAAGGAGAAGCAGAAAGAGATTAGTTAAAACAAACATTAGAAAAGTTTCAAAATTCATCCAGTCTTTAAATGAAATACTAAAATGTCATGTAATTGACCAAGTTTTAAAAAGGGACAAGGATATGATTCAGCTACTGCAGCTTCTCCTGTAGTAGAATTCTTTTGTCATTTAAACTTGATAAGTCTGGATCAAGTAAGCATATCAAGCCGATCCCCCCCACACTCTATCCGAAAATTTCTTACCTGGCAAACCTGATCTAACTTTTATAGATGAAATTATAGAAAGTGAAAATTTGGATGTTACTACTGTTGTTACACCTAGTAATGAAAAGACAGTTAAAAATAAGGGTGTGTTCAACACAGTTGAATCTAATACTGTTAGGAGAGAGTGTTGTGCCCCAATTAATAAGGAGTTGGTGTCAGATGGTAAGAAGAAAACTGTTGTTCCTACTATTCCTAAAGTTGATGTTGTTAGACCAAAACAACAAGAAAAACCAGTTAGGAAAACAGTTAAGTATGCTGAAATGTACAAGTCATAAAAACCTAGGGGAAATCAAAGAAACTAGAATAATCAAAAGTCCCAACAACTAGGAAATGATTTTGTGATGCACAATAAAGCCTGCTATGTCTGTGGAAGTTTTGATCACCTCCAGTATACATGTAAACAAAAGAGACAGCTAAATGGTCAAAGGGAGGAAAAACCAGTGTGGAATAATGCAAAAAGGGTGAACCATCAAAATTCTCCAAGAATTACTCACCCCAATCCAAAAAGACACATGGTTCCAAGAAAAATCTTAACTAGGTCTGGCCCAATTTCACTTAATACTGCCAGACAAAGTTATCTTAATGATGTTTGTTGCTGTTGCTCAAGACAAGTTAATACTGCTAGACAAAAGGCAGTGGTTAATGTTGTTAAAATGAATCGGGTTAATGCTGTTAAAGCATCAGCATGTTGGGTTTGGAGACCTGTCAAACCTAATAGTGCATCAATCACTTTGAAGAAATATGATTATGTTGATGCAAGAGGAAGATCCAGGTCTGTAATGGCTTGGGTTCCCAAGAAGGTCTGAGTTTCTTATGTGCAGGGCAACCCAAAGACAAAATTGGAAGATTTAGTGAGGTTAAACAACCCTAAAGATGAAAAGAGAGCAGGAGCAGAGTTGACTCAACAAAATGACAAGTCACAGTACAAGAAGTAAAAAAGTGTTTGATTACATCCTCCAAGTCAAGATAAAGCTTTTATCCAGAAACTTAATGATTCAGAAGATGAACATCACGTTTAGGGGAGGATTGTTGGGATCAAGAAGCCTTTAATGAAGAAACTTGATGATTAACAAGATGAGTTTAGGGGAGGATTGTTGGGAATTAAAGTCTTCATACTTAATACTGCCAAGACAGAGTTTGTACTGCCATGCATAATTTAGTACTCAGTTTATAACTAACAGTATCAACTTTTTAATTACTGCCAGTAACTAACAGTATAGTACTACTAGTGTAAACTTAGTACTGTTAGAGAAAAGTTAGTACTGCTAGTAGTAACTTAATACTGCTGAAAGACTGAAGTTAATGATGATTACGAAGATTACATATGAAGTTAATGCTGATTGAGAAGTTTATATGCTAATTGTGAAGATTACATGGAAAGTTAATGCTGATTGAGATGATTACTGCTGAAATTAATGCTGATTAGTCAAATAGAAGAGTGAAGTTAATGCTGCTAGTGAATACAGTTAATTCTGATTGAAGATACAAAAGGAAACAATATATTCTATATACTACAAAGGAAACAAGATATGCTAAAGAAGGAAACAAGATCAACATTATTGATGGAGTGATGATATGCTTTAAAGAGAAGATTTAGTTTACTTATACAGTTTTCTTGTAATTAATGTGTAATTAATTGTATTAATTATGTTTCCTTGTACATCTTATGTAGGTTCCCGATTTACACTTTCACTTCATAACCCGAACCACGAATCAAAGCAAGAAACTAGAAAAGAGAAGAAAAGAGATTGTTTAGAGAGAGAGAGAGAGGAGAGAGAGTTGAGAGAGAAAAGAGAAAGATATATTAGCAAAATGAAAAAACTAGAATTTATTCTAAGAAAATATCAATATATATGAGATATTTTTCTGAAAAGAATAATATCTAAATATATTATATCCCCGTAACACCACATCTAATGTGACGCGCGGATATTTTTTAACTAGGACCCCGGGCTTCGGGTTTGTTTAGGATTAAACCCGAAACATATACAATATTAGATTAACTATTGAGCCCGATTCCGATATTATCCTGTTACAACATTAACTAATTAAAGACCGAAGCTCCATCGTAGAGTGACCGAGCTTCCTTGTTCGACTCAATAAATTGAGGCTAACAATCTCCCCCGAAGTGAGGTCTTGAACACGGGAATGAGCTTCCTTTATTGACTCAATAAAATTGAGGCTAACAATCTCCCCCGAAGTGAGTTCATTGATGACACTCCTTCATGAGATCAGTGAGATTGCTTTTGTCGTTTAAGCTCGAGTGTTCCCTTGGTCTTGTCTTCGTTAAAGTTGTATATGCTTGTTCCTTCATGCTTTGCGATCTGACTTTGAGCCTTTGTAATTGTCTTTATATCGTCTTTGCCATCTTGCGATCTTGTGTCTTTGACCAATATGCTCATACTTTTGCATTATCTTGAAAGCTTCAAATCAGAGTTTGCGGAAGTCTTTGTCTTTAAATCTTGAGCTTTCTAGATAGAATGTCTTCGAAGATTGAGCATTTGAATGGGATTGAGGTTGCCGTTACCACCGTTTGACCTGCAGGTTTACGTTAGTGATAAACGAGAAAATTGATTTAAAAATCAATCAACGTGTCACTCGTTAAAGAGTTTTTGTAACACATCGAGAGTGTCATGTTTTTATCAAAATTCATCAACCGTCAATTCATTTACTGGACCAAATCGATATCCAGTTGTCACAAGTTTGATTCATATAGAATCTCGCAAGTCACCTACCGCAGTGCTGTTTGATGATGACACTGGAAGGATTTCCATTCGTCATTGTGAATACTAAAGAGTATCACTCTGAATGTTCTGGCAAATATCACAATGATATTGCGTAGGACTCTTGATAACAGCTTTGAACTTGATGATGTTCAACAAGTTTTGAAAGTGAATTGTGTCCCTAACGATTAAATTTTTTATTGATCTCTTGGCTCTAGACTCTCGATTAGTGCATTTGGTTTAGTACTCGAGGCTGGAGCAGTTGCCACCTATTCAATATCAACAATCTCGAGTGAGATGTCAGATAGATAAACGTGTGTATCTCCGTGAAAAATGAGACCAAGCTTGATTCTGTTGAGAGAAACCCAAATGGGCTGGAAGGGTTGTGCAATGGCAATCACCATGGGTCCATTGATGTGCGTTTTCAATACCAGCATTCATCTTGTATTCTGATAGATTATTTATTGACCACGGTTTTCTTCTGCCTTAAGTTGTAGGAGGGCTTCTTTGTTTATACACATTATCCATAAACATTTCTTTTTAATTCTTTAAACTCCCTCAATGCTACCAAGAACGTCATTTCAACACCTGTTTGAGATTGTTCAGCGTTAACTCAATCTTAGTCCGGCATTATTTCCTATTTCCATAATCATCTCCAATCATACCTAAGGTACTGTTATTTCTAACTTTGATTATCCTTGGGTAGATTCCTCCTCCGTTCTGGTTGGATCATAATTGATTCCTAAATCTAACCACCTTATTACTTTCAGAATCGTCATGAAATATAAGAATGTTGTTGGGTATTAATCGAACCATAAAACCTTTTCTATCTGTTCTACAGCACATTGATCGATGAGATCAATTTTAATTACTTTGTCTCCCCCTTATTTTAAATAATAACACACTTAGTTTTTGAAAATACCTTGTGATTAAAATATGTCATGAAAATTCCTTGTGGGAGAAAATATTAACAGCATGAATGGTTTGGAACATTTTTGATAATGTATTATGAATACATACGAGTTTGACCGATGTTGATGATCCAAGAACATTAAAACTTTGTTTTCGAAAAACTCCACTCCATAATAGGACCAAATTAAAAATAGTGTCTTTTGAAAACATTGGTGAGGGTTGGAGTGTTGAACACATAATTTTGAAAGAATAGAATTAGTCATCGAGAAATTCAGAAAAATTTGAGTTTCAAACTTTTTGAAAAACCAGATGTTAGAGACTTCTCTTCTAATGTTAAGCGGTAAGCGCACTGAAACTACACTATCCTTTTTCTTGAGCTAAAAACAAATTGAATGTCTTGTAAGACCAACTCAAAACCAAGAAAACGTTAATTTTCCTCGTTGTTGAGAAAGTTATAAACTTCCTTTATAAAAATTGAAGTCCGGTTATTTACTGACATCAAGCCATTTAGAAAATTAGAAATGACATGTTTGAAACAATTTGAAAACACTCGCGTCGAACTTCATTTTACACACCCGTGTCAATGTTAATCGATAATTCTAAGCACGAAATGATATCGAATCCAAAAGACATTCGAGAAGAATCTTTTTGAAATTTCTGATTTTTATGAAAAAAATAATTTTTTTATTTTTTTTTTTTTATTTTTTGTATATATGTACCAGTTGTCCTCACATGCTATATGATAGTGGAGATAGTAATTCCAATTCTTTCGAGGTAAGAGCGCCTGTCTTGACTGCTAAGGAATAACTTTTGGAACCAGCTTTGAACTTGACGGTTCATTGCTGTGGTCGTGAATTCTGATTCTGAACGTTATGATCAGAAGTCAGTTGATGAAGTACGAGGCCTGAACTTATTGAAAACAGACGATCAATTTTATATTGAGGAACGGGGCCTGAAAGTGTTGTTTTTAGCAGACACCATTTGACATTGAACACCGAGGCTTTGAACTTCTGTTTCAAACGTCATTATATGATCATCAGATCAAAGTTCCTTGAAGCCCTGTTTTCTCTCCGATATCTTTCTTTTTCGCAACCAAACTCTGAGTCCTTCCTCTTTGTAGGATTGAACGATGGTACCTGTACTTAAGAGAGGGTCTGCACTGACATTAAGAGCTTTTCGCTTTCACATTGGTTAGGAATATCTGCAATAAGAACCATTTGGGGGTCAATTCACCTTTGTTGTGCTAGAGGCAATGTCTTTCTGTTGGACTACCCATCTAAGACAAACAATCTTGAGAATTCTACCTGTTGGTTGCCACCTAAGAACAAGACTTAGGAGTTTTGTTGTATTTACATTCACAGTGTATCTTTTTTTGATTGAAAACCTATGTCCTTTTGGGATATGTTTGTTTTGGTTTTTCGTTGCAACCCTTATTTGCTCTACGGGTTTGTTTCTGTTTGTTGTCTTATTGGATGGAACCTTAGCACGCGAGTTGACTTCTTTTAGGAATTTTATTACACATGCGTCATGATTGGCATTAAAGACACATTTCTGACACGTCGAGCAAACAAAATGTTTGGAGTCAAAAAAATTTCTAGGGATCCTAGAGTGTTCATGTGTCTTTTTCTTAGCTTCATCTAGTAGTGTATAATGAACCAATGTCGTTTGAGCTATACCCTAATGGAGCTTTGTGGGGGCAATCATGTGATGAGGTTTTGCAGGGGCAGATTCTCTTCTCTTAAGTAGATAATGTGTAGTGACTGGTTTTAACAAATTATTGTTCACATCAACTTGGGAGGCAAACCGTGGTTTTGAAATTCTAGGTCTTTCAGACTTAAACGCAGTCGGTTGTCTAACAACGGATTGGTTTTTGAGTGGTTGTCCAACCGGTTTTCCCAAGATTGATGGTTTTGTAAACTTAGTATTCACACTATTTCCTGTTAATTTCCTTAACTCATTTTTTAATGCTGCAACTGCAAACCCTTTTTCCTGAATTTGAGCTTTGAATTTATCATTAGTTGCAATCAAAGAAGTTGTGTGTTCTATGTTCTTAGCTCTCGTTGTCTTGATAGAATCAAACATTTCTTTGTAATGCCTTTTCAAAGTCTTATTTTCCTTGAGTAACTTAGCCACTTTATGTTCCAATTCGATGTTTATTGTTTCAATTAAATCGATGGTCAGTTTAAACCTTTGCTTCATACCTTTTTTTCTTTCAAAAATATTGACTTGATTGCCCTGATTCTAAAACAATTGTTTTGCCATTACCTAAGTTTGTAGTTCAAGATTGATACAATGTGCTTCGAGTTTTCCAAAATATTTTTGAAACTGGGCAACGATCTTTTTGAGACAAACATTTTCAGACTCGAGTGATTGATCTGAGAGTTCAATTGTCTTGTCATCAGTTAATTTAGCAGGCAAAGGACGTATGTCATGACATTGTTCAGCATTCTGGTCAACCCTTCCTTCATTATGAATTCAGGTTGCCAGTATGCTGTTTGTCCCTGTAGCAAAGATTATTGATTCAGCTGCTTAAGAGAGTACCTGCACTGACATTAAGAGCTTGTTCGCTTTCACATTGGTTAGGGATATCTGCATTTGAACCATTTGCATCATTCCCTGATCTGCTGCTTGTCTCCTGCTCTTGTGATTATGTCCTATTGCTTTCAATGATAACTAAACTAGCATCCAATGCTTTACTCGAATCAACCTTTTCCTCTGTCGTCTGCATCAGTCTTTCATTCACCCTGCTGTCATACTCTATTTTATGCAGCGCTCTTTTCTCAATCGACTTTTTAACATAATCCATGTTTTGGATCAGTGTATCACGGAATTCTGGAATATCGAGTCGAGTGTATTCTAGAAAGTAGTTTCGTGTCATTACAATATATTCATCATTCAAATAGATCTGTGAGTTGATGAACATTTGAAACTGTGTCTCGAGTACTTTAAAAGAAGCCATGGATCCAATCTCTTGAAATTCTTTGTTGTCAAGTTGCTTTTCTAGTTGATCCACGTTTAGGAACATCGTGCCTGTGAAAGTCTCTAGATCTTGACAAAAAAGTGTCGTAAATGCGCGTTTGAATCCATCCTCGGTTCGACTTCCTTTTAAGTCGTTGTTTAAAAGACACTTGAGGTGTGAATGAAGTCGTTGAAAAGATACCATGCAACTTTCTTTTGTTTTGTCTTGAATTAGTTGCATTTGTTGTATTTCTGAATCTGAACATGAAGATAAGGTATCTTTCTTCTCCATTTTATCGAAAATTATGAAGTGTAAAAGATTTGTTGGATCTTAAGTGGATGTGATTGTTGTTGTTGTGGAAAACTATTTTACGGGATTTTACAAGTCTTGACTAAACCGAGAAAATACAAGAGTATTTCGCGGGATTTTACTAAATCAAGAAAACCGTAAAAATAGAATTATTGTTGGTGAAATCGTTGTTGTTGTTGAATAACTTGAACTTTTGTAAACGATTTGTGAGCTAAAACGATGAACGGTGCACGAATTTTGAGCTTGTAATGATTAACGGTTGATTAAAACTCAAAATAATGACAAACGGTGCACAAACGATTCACTTTGGAGGACTAACGAGTTGTTTTAAAAGAATAAGGACTAACGGTGTAAAGGTATGTTAACAAGGAGGGTTATTAACCAAACAAAGGACTAGCTTTGAAATTGTCTTTTAGTTGAGGGACTGCATGTGACAACTTTGTATTTAGTTTATTAATGACAACTTTCCCTCCATTTTTTTCATCTGTTTCGTTTGAAACTTATAAAAAAAGTAACGAATGTTAATTTAATCCCGCGGAGTTGTACGGTTATCGTCGGTAAAAACCAAATATACCACGTTGATCGAAAACGAATCACGAACACAACGGTCTATGTTATAAGTCGTGTCGTCAACCGATACTCGAAACCGAAAACCGAAAATTTGTTAAAACGTGAAGATTTTGTCCGTGGTTGATGTAGTTCGGTTCATAAAGGGTTTTTGACTAGTTCGGTGCTCGACAAACTTGACTAGATCGGTTGTTTTCAACTGGCTCGTTCGGCTTAACTAGAAAAAAACTCGTTCGGTTCCTTGAGATTTCGAGTTCGTTCGGTTGTCACAAACAAAAAACTCGTTCGGTCCTTTTGATTGTTACTCGTTCGGCTCAAGACGTTTAAACTCGTTCGGCTGTGTAGAAAATGAACTCGTTCGGTGGTTTTTAAAATGTTACTCGTTCGGTGGTTGAAGTGTGACTCGTTCGGTCCTTGACAAATATAACTCGTTCGGAGCAAAGGATTGTAGATTGAGGCCTTCGTACTAATAAACCCGTGTTGATCGTGATATCCTATGATTCAGATCTCCATAACCAAGAATTAGAGCAAATTGATCATTTCCAAAATGAACAGTACCCAAAAATTTCTCCACAAAATTACACAACAGCTTGAGATTGCCCGTCATGTGCATTGGTTGCATCCAAGTCAACAATGAAATAGGAGATGAAGTTATACAATCTGCAAGAGAATTAGAGGACGATGAAACATTTGACAAATTAATCTAAGGAATTGATATCCTTCAAGACATTAGTAATCTCTAGAGACAATGTCTATGTGGGACTAATAACTTGTTGATACATAATCCTCTTCCCTGATATTTTAAGGCATCCATGTCCTTTTTTGGCTCCTATGGGCTTTGTTCCATTTATATCCTGGGTGGACATTTCCCTTAGTTATCCACCATTTCCATTCCTGATATTAATTAGGGATGTTGGGTGGTAGTGAGTGTTGACTGAGTGTGGGGGGATTTCTCATACAACTCCTTATAGTCACTCTGGATTACTTAAATAGTGGCATATGTTGCTACTGTTTTTCTTATGGGTGTTGCAACAGATTTGTTCACTTTTCTCTTGGGTTTACTAGCACTAATAGGCACTACCTTAGGCTTCTTAGTTCTAGCGTTCACGTCATTCAAGTATCTAGAAACACAAGCATCATGATTAGAATTAAACACACATTTTCCACATTCAACACAAACAGTATTCACATTCAAAGTTCTGGATTTTGAACTGTCATTACACGCATTACAGACGTTGTTTTTCCTAGAAATACTTAAAATCCTATGGTGTTCTTCTACTTCCTTGTGGTTAAACTTCACTTGACTATTTTTGGCACAACCTTATCTTTAACTAGGATAACTCTTAAGCTATAGTCAGCTAATCACAAGTATAGTGATATATACATCCTGGTAGATTTAGACATACCGATGATTAGATTTCCTTGAAGCATGAGGCAACTGTGGTGTTTAGGTTTGTGTTGTGGTGGGAGGCAATTCTATAACATTCCTGTTTAAAGCCATTCCGAATGTATTTTTCCGCTTGTTTTTCTATTCTGAGGCAAATTCTGTTGAGTGACTTTGTTTTAAACAAACCAACTGACACATTAGTTTTTATTAAACCAACGTTTCATTTGAAAACTTCTCATTTTATGAGAATTTGAAAAGGAGAGTCGTTTTCCTAAAACAGATGGTTTTAGGAATTTCTTTGAGCATTTGGGTTGTCGAACAACAGATGGTCCCTATCAAACTGAGTTTCCACAACTTTTTCTGGGAGAATTGAGTTGAGCAGTATTAACGAGGACTTGTGGCAGGGAACCTTTGCCATTTCCTCAATGATTTCTTTAAACAATCACGGATGGCTATGTCTTGTCTTGTTCTTGCATATGAGCTTCAAATCTTTGGTATTGTCAGGATATTGTTCACGTTCTTTTCGAAATCTACATTTGACCGTTTTCTTTGCAGAACTGAGTTTGTTTTTGCATTGTTCTTCACATTGTTTTAAAGCAATTTCAAGAGAAATCGAGTGGTTTTCAAGTTAGTCAAAACTCTTAAAAGCTATATGAACTTTCATTGTTAACAGATTCAGTTGTTTCGAAGCTTTTGTGCAAGACATTCACATAGGTCATGGTTTAGTGGGTGTTGTTAGTGAGGGGACTTTGACTTTATCGAGAAGATACATTCAATTGTAAATCAGCATAAGAATTTAAAATCAGACAGAGAATGCAAAATGAACATGTAACATCTATTAGACACCACTCTTCGAGAAATAGATAATATAATGTTTGAAAAATCACCTATTCAGATTCAATTCGTCAACCTCTTTTTCAAGGGATTTAACGTACTCATAATCTTCATGCATTTCCGTTTTAAGTTCATGTTCAAAACGAAAACTATCATTTTGTGATTTTATGGAAAGAGGAATTAATAAGGTTTTTATCAAAACTTCCATATCTTGAGCAGTTGGCACCCGAAAATAACTACTAGTATGATTAGACCAAGCTTGTTCACAAATCGTTCTAAAATGATTGATGTGTTAAATGTCCATGTCAGTTAAAACTTGTCTTACTTTTTACTAGATGGAATTTTCGAACGGGTAGAAAGGCAAACATTTTAGCAATGTTTGGTTTTGTTCTACACAAAACGGTTATTCTCCCACATATGTCTTCCTAACTTCATGCGCGTTCCCAACTGATAAAGATATCCAAGTGAGGGTGCTTTAAAAAATTACATAAAGACTATTATGTCTTGTGGTATCAATATGGTAAAACATAATCATTATCATTATGATCTACTCCTCATTTGCAAGAGTCATGGTCTCTTACCCTAGCAGGGGCAAATCAGTTTGCATGATCAGAATAATCAAATGGGATCTCATGACAATACATGGCTTTTTAGATTGAGCTTTCTTTAGGAGTACCTTGGATTGGCGAAGTATTGGTCTACCATTATAGGTCAGCATTTGGGTGCTAACATATGAATGGCTAATTGTCTGATTACGAGTATAAACCATTTCTACAAAAACTTTAGTTTGTTTGTCCATAGCAATCATCTTGGACAATACTTTTTCTTCCTTAACCTTTAAATCTAAAATGACCTTAGTTTTCTCTTTTAGACGACCTTCTAGTTGTGACTTTGTTAAAAGACTCTTTTTGACTAACTCATCGTGTTTCTGATTGAGAACTAAAATTTCATAGGCTTTTGTTTTTAAACCTTCTTTAATTTCAATGTCTTTTAGAGCTAATAGTCCTAGAGTTTCATTTAACTTTGTTTGAAGTATGTCATAATCAATCGTCCGGTCATTAAAGGCTTTGTACTTCTCAAACTCATTCTGTTTGTTCGAAGTGCAATCAGACAACTATCCCGACAACTAGTAGCCTCTCCCAGAGCTCTATTAGTCTCATCAAAGGTAGTTTTGCACTCCTCTTGTTCTGAGTCAATGATTGCGTTGTTTCTTAAGTGCTTTAAAATCGTATTATAGTTTTTCCTCCATTATCAAGAGTTAAATTTGCAATTAAATTAGCAAGCGCAACACGCTCATCAGCAACAATCTGCAGCATTTTGGTAAACCTGATTATCATTATTACATATATTTGATAATCAGAGTGACATCTATCATCCTTCTCCAAAAGCATATGTGGTCATTAATGGAATTCAGGTTGCACCGAATGTCGTCTTTCATTTGCAAACACATAATATTCATCAAGTTTTTGTACCAGTTCCAATGGCTGTTCAGTTGTACTCTGGAATCTTCTGGTAAGATAACCCCTGAATCTTTTGCATGAAACTGTAATGTGCTTCTAATTTCATGTGTTTCACCAATCTTTCATACCGTGTCCGCTAGCCAAATCAGCTGTGCAGCTTCATGGAACACCTTGTTCAGCTGTTTGCACATCAATCATCAATTCCTTATGATACGAGTAGTCTTTAACAAGCCTTTGGCTTCCTGCATTCCTTTGCATAGATGGCCAAAAATAGGAAAAAAAAAAAAAGTCCCTTGCAGTTAAAGCATAGTATCCTATTATGTTCACTACCTGAACTTCCTACTGTTTCCCTAGCCCAGCAACAGTCATTGACCTTTGATTTCCCAAACTAATAGGCCCCTGACTGATTGTCCGTTGTTATACCTGGTGTTGTATCTTCAGTCTTGTTTCCTGTATTTGAAGAAGTACGAGGTTATTGTTTGGTAGGTTTGTAGAGCCATTTGAAATAACCTTTGCAATGAGTGCCAAATTCTTTTGCATTGTCCTTATCCCTCTGAGCTTGTTCAGGATCAATGTCATCTCCAGATACTGACTCAGATTGAGTGTAACTGGGTTTGTCGATCTCTTGCCTTTGTGTCTGGTAGATGCACATGGGTCTTTGTGAAGAAATGATGTTGTAATTTGTTCACTAGTTTTGGTGCTTGATAGTAATTTAATCTAAGTATGGTTGAGCAGCTTCCGGCAAGAAGTGCTATGGATTTGCCAACTATTGTCTACGCTCAGGCACGGAATATCATTAACTTCATTTTGATACTACTATCAAGAAAGTCCAAAAAGTGTGTGAAATGAGATGGTGCTAATTCATTGATTGCTTTGACAACCGGTCACAAATCTTGCCCATTCTGGATTGAAGTTGTTGAAGAAATTTAAACATTCACTTGCATTAGTAGTAACTTTTATTGGCAAGTTGTTCCTTGTCAATTCATTCATCAGTTTGTAAAACCGTGAGTAATACGACTCCATTGATTCTCCATCTCGAGAAGTAAAGTTCCCAAATTCCCAGAACAGATTGGTCTTTACATCTTGTACGTTCAATGATTCACCCTGTTGTAGTCTTTCAATGACTATCCACATCTATGTACTTGTTTTTACCAAGCAACAACAGTGGAGATAGATACCATCTACAATACCAGCTAAAAGAGCAAGTAAAATTTGCTTCATTTTTCAGACAAAAAGTGTTTTCTTTGTTCTCTGGAGATCATGTCAAGTACTGTTTCAAATTGTTGTATGTTGTTGAAAATTGCAAGGATTACCTTCCGATTGCAACAACATCTTGAACTAGTACAGTAGATGGCACGTAGGGACCAGATAGTATGCTTTTCTCAGTCCCTCACCATTTGGTTTCGTGTCAATGTACCGTAGAAAACGTGATCTCCATTGTGAATATCTTCCTGGATCCAAGCATTAGTGGAACGATCTTTTGAACCAGCTGTCATTGATATGTTGTGCATTAGACTATCTGTTGAGGAGATGTATTGACTGGAGTAGACATGATGAATGAATGGTTATGAATTCTGAATGTGAAAGATTGTTGGAATCTTAAGTGGATATTAATGTGATAGAAGTTTGTGGTCTTGTATGGCAAGTTCACGTTCACGGGATTTTACACGTCTATGATTAAAACCGATAAATGAATTAACGGGATTTTACAAAATCAAATAGAAAACCGTGAATGAATAATCGATTGTGTTTAAGGTTTGTTTGTTGTGAATTGATTAATTGTCCTCGTAGTCCGAATTAAAGTCCAAAGTCCTTCAAGTTTGTTTGTCTTGATGTTATGTTTTGATTAGACAATGATTAATAGATTCCCACATTCGGTCAAATACCACCTAATGCGCGGATCGACCTAGGCAAAACGCAATAAGGGTCTTCAATTAGGGTCTTCAATAAGGGTTTTCAATGGACAAAACACAGTCTTCTTTAGACAAAACGCAGTGAAGAGCCTTAGGCAAAACGCAGTCAAATCTTGAGGCAAAACGCAGTCAAGAAATGAAATGGACGGAGTCTCCCCTAGGCAAAACGCAATAAGGGTCTTCAATTAGGCAAAACGCAGAGGCAAAACGAAACCTTTCATAAACCAAAACGCAAGAACCAAAACGCAATAGGCAAAATGCAGGACCAAAACGCAATAGGCAAAACGCAATACCCAAAACGCAGAGGCAAAACACAATAACCAAAATGCAGAGCCAAAACGCAATAGGCAAAACGCAGGACCAAAACGCAATAGGCAAAACGCAATACCCAAAACGCAGAGGCAAAACGCAATAACCAAAACGCAGAGCCAAAACGCAATAGGCAAAACGCAATCAAGAACACCCCTTCAGTTAGTCAAAACGCAGAAATAGAACTTATGTAAAGGCAAGAAAAAAAGAGAGAACCAATAAAGAAAATCGTCAAACTTATCTTGAAAGCTACGAATGATTTTAAAACCACCAAGTAATGATGCAAGGATAGATCTTAAGCCCGAAAGTACAAATCTTTAACACCTTTAACCACAAACAAAGATCAATCTTTGATTTTTTTTCTTGCTATTTTTTTGAACAAAATAAGCCACGAATTTGAGCTTATTTAACCACACGAATCCACACGTAGCTCTGATGCCAATTATAGGATCCCGTATAACACTTTCACTTCATATACCACACGAATCTAGATCAAGAAAAGAGAGAGTGGGAAGATTTCTAGAGAGAGAAACAAGAGAGATGTTAGATAGAAAAGAGAAAAGAGAAAAATGAAATATTATAAATGAAATCCACTTCTACTTTTCCTAGGTGGAAAAGTTACTTATATACCCCGACACATTAAGTGACGTTCGGGTTTTTATAATATTAATATTTAATTAATTTGGAATTTGACTAGGACCCGGCTCGAGTTCTGCTTGGGATTAAACCCGAAACATAAAACAGTATTAGATTAACTATCGATGCCCAATTTTCCCGATACTTTCCTATTACAACGTTATAAACTAAATTGATTGACCGAGACTTAAATACAAATGAACCGAACTTCATTGTTCGAACTCATATTTTGAGGCTAACAATTTCCAATTAATTTTTTCCCAAGAAAACGAGAATTCACCGATCGAATATTATTTCATAATGTTTTTATATAAACCTATTAAAAATGTTTGTGATTTCTTGCGTAGGTCAATCGGGAAAGCTTTCGTCCCTTGTAAATGAAGGTGAAACTTAAGTTAAATGTTCGAGTTTTCCATACAAACAGCTAAAGTTTTTCAATAAAATGTTAAATAATTTATTAATTATTTTTATTAAATAAATTAAGATAATTAAATATAAATTTAATTATTTTTGTGTCGTACTCGTTATTCTTATTTTTAAAATTTTGCGAGGGTATTTCAGTCATTTTCTTCAATATGTATCGTTGTCTCGGGAAAATAAAAAGTTGTCCGATGTCGTTTTTCTCAAATTGCTTTAGAGTCCGAGTCGTGAAAACGTGATTTAGCGGGTCGTTTTTGATAAGTCAATTTAAGAATAACATATATCTTCTCGTCTTCAAGTTAAATAAGTTAAAAAGAAATTTGCACATGGGAGATATGTAATAATAAATATGATTTATTATTTAAATATGTTTCGAAAAATTACCGGTTACGCAGTAATCTTTTTTATGTGACAATAAAAGATCAAAAGTCAAAAAGTCAAGTCGGACCCGAAAAGTCAAAGGGTAGCATAGTCATTTAAAATTCAGAAATTTGCCGGTTGTTACATTAGGGGAGGATTGTTGGGATTAAAAGACTTCATGATGATCTTGGAGTTAATACTGTTAAGGTTAGAGTTACTGTTGTTAAGCAATCTTAGTATTGCTCAGTAATCTTAGTGAAAAATATGCTAAGTAGTTAATGCTGCTAGTTACTACTGCTAGTATATATTACTACTGTTAGTGTAACTTAGTTACTACTGCTAGTATAACTTAGTACTGCTAGAGTAACACCTTTATTTCAAACAATGGTGGTACAAAACCAATCATAATTGGGTGAAGGTTCAGCAATTCCAACTGATCTCCATCACACACCCACCTTTATTCAACCATCTACTCAACCTTAAAAGACACAACAACCTAGGAAGCCTAAAAGAATAGACACTCAGGTACCTTAGTCTAGTGATCCTGTTAAAAATGTTGCAGATGGGGCTGTCCATAAGGAGTTACGTGATAGTTTGGTGAGGGCTGCCACTACTGCTTCTAGCTTAGAAGCAGAGCAGGACAGTGGTAACATCAATAAGACCCAATCCAAGGCAACACCTAATGAATCTAGTTCCTTAGGAACTACTTCAGGTGGTGGTCCCAGGTGCCAAGAAACCATAGGGGATACTATTGCTCAAACTAGGTTTGAGAATGTATCTAAACATTCCAATGATTCACTGCTCGTAAGAGGTAACACACTTCAAAATGACGAGGATAGACTTAAACTTGATGAATTGATGTCATTATGTACCGCTTTACAAACCAAGGTTCTTGATTTGGAGAAGACGAAGACCACTCAAGATAATGAGATTGCTAGTTTGAAAAGGAGGGTCAAGAAGCTTGAAAAGAAAGATAGGTCAAGAACTCATAGGCTGAAGAGATTATACAAAGTTGGTTTGACTGCTAGGTAGAATCCTCTGATAATAAAGAAAGTTTGGGTAGGGATGCATCCAAACAGGAGAGGATTGATGTTATTGATGCAGATGAAGAAATTACCCTGGTTAGTGTTCAAAATGTGGATGAAGAGATGTTTGATGTGAATGTTTTAGATGGTGAGGAAGTGTTTGTATGGCAGAACAGATTTGCAAATAATAAGGAAAATGATGAAGTTAATGTTTGTTTAAAGAAATAAGTTTTTGAAGTATTAACACTGCTAAGGTATACTTACAGATGCAACAACTGTTAGTGCTGCTACAACAACTACTGATGAACAATAACAACTGTTGATGATATTACCTATGTTGGCTCAAGCACGTATGGAAAGTAAAAAGTACAAAAACGCCAAGGAGAAAGGGGATGTTACTACAAGACTAGGGTGAATCTACAACAACAAAATCTTCACAACTATCTTCACAACAATCACAGGACAAAGGTAAAGGGATATTGATAGAACCTGTGAAGCCTATGAAAAAGAAAGATCTAATCAGGCTTGATGAAGAAGTTGCTTTAAAATTACAAGCTGAATTTGATGAAGAAGAAAGACTTGCAAGAGAGAAAGCTAAAAGAGAGAAATCTGAAAAAGAAAAAGAAGCCAATATTGCCTTGATTGAAACATCAGATGATATACAGGCAAAGATTGATTGATCATCAATTGGCTGAAAGATTGCAAGCACAAGAACAAGAAGAGTTGTCTATTGAAGAAAAGGCTACATTATTTCAACAACTCTTAGAGAAAAGAAGAAAGCATTTTTGCAGCTAAACAGTAGCAAAGCGAAAAGAAACAATCACCAACAAAAGCTCCAAGCAGAGAAAGATAATGTGTACTTACCTAAAGAACATGGAAGGATACAAGCTCAAAGATTTGAAGTTTAAAGAGTTTGATTCTATCCAAGAGATGTTTGACAGAGCATTCAAAAGTGTAAATACATTTGAAGACTTTAGAACAGAGTTGGTGGAAGGCAAAGAAAAGAGAGCAGGAACAGAGCTGATACAAGAGAATGCAAAGAAGCAAAAGGTGGAAGATGACAAAGGAAACAACAATGCTTAAACAGTGTTTGGAAATCACTCCAGATGAAGAAGAGGTAACATCTGATGTTATACCTTTAGCTGCTAAGTCTCCAAGTATTGTAGGCTGGAAGATTTATAAAGAAGGAAGAAAACGCTATTATTAAATAATGAGAGCTGATGGAAAGTCTCAAACGTACATGATCTTTAGTCAAATGCTTAAAAGTTTTGACATGCAAGATTTTGGAAAGATTTGTTACAGATGTAAAATCTAAATAAGATGAAACCCGACCAGTGGAAAGACTTGGATTTGGTTGTTACGGGGTGATTATTTGAAAATAATTGTTTAACCACATGTAGAAGATAAAGTATGAAGGAATCAACAAGCATACAAAGTGTTGGATTGGAAGCTGTATGACTCCTGTGGAGTACATTCCTTGAGGATGCAACATATGCAAATTTATATGTTGGTAGAAAAGAAGTATCACCTTGCACCACTTACACTTTCAATGATGTTGGAAAAGAAGCTTATAATTGATTATGAAAATTGAAATGGCTTATCAGTCTTCTTAATAAATTCATCATAAAACACTTAAGAAGTAAAAATTGTTGGAAGCATCCACCCTGGTGTCTTATGAAGCTTTAAATGAAGAAACTTGAATGATTTTTGAAGAAGAATAACAATTTTAGAGGAGGATGTTAGATTAAAAGTCTGTCTTGATGTTGATTTGAATTACTGATCTCATGTTTGTGTTAATAACTTCTCAGCTGGGTTAGTACTGGGCTCAGAAGCTTCAAAGAAAATATGCTAAGTGTTTACTACTGCTAGTACACAGTTAGTACTGCTAGTGAATATTAGTGTTGCTGATGAACTTCAAAGAAAATATGCTAAGTAGTTACTACAACTACACTGCTAAGTACAAAAGTTAAGACTCCTCATTGAAGTTACTGCTGCTAGTGACATTATGCTGAAGTTACAACAGGCTAGTAATATCAGTTAATGGTTGCTAGTTAGGTACCTAGCATAATATGATATGTATATAGTTAGTGTATAGAAAAGCAGTTTTAGGTACTTAGGAAAAGTATTGTAAGACCGACTAGGGCTCCTTGAGTGTAAAAAGGAGTGTCCCTAGGGGCATAGAGTTGATCAGTTGGGTGGGGGGCAACCAAAACCTATAATACCATAATTAAAAAACCAAAAAAACTACAACTAGACGTATAAATCATAGTTTTCAAGGTCCCTTAGTAAAGCAAATACTTTGAGAGTATTCGAATATTATCATTAATAATATTATAGTGCTTATTGTAGAAATTGTATATCATAGAATTTACTGTTTCCATTGTTACTTCTTCTATAATATTAAAGATTAGATTCCCGCATATTCTTTAATACATTCAACAAAGTTTTTCTACTATAAGTCGTGTTAGATTTTAACAATAAACTAAAACCTTAAACAAGCATTAAGGAATTCGATCTATTAAAGTGGGATCAACAGAGGTGCCTTGTCTGCAGACTTAATAGTAAACTTCGGCATCTTCTGCTTCTCAGCTTGTTCCTTTTTAATCTTAAGAATCTCTGAAGGAGTTTTCTCTGATTCTTGTTCTAGATCAACTGTTGGTGTCTTTTCTTGGGTAACTCAGGAATTTGCTGTAGAGAATATATCTAAATAAGATATGCTGTGTGTTTCTTCAGTTCCTTTTGAAAGACATCCCCAACTTTGGATCCAAGATAATTATCTACAAGAGATGGAACTTGTGTCTTGAGAGCAGCAAGAGCTTCAGTAGAGAGATCTATTTTCTTAAGTTCAGACGCATCTTTTTCCAATTTAGAAACTCTTAGCGGAACAGCAGAGAATGCTTCAGATTCAAGAATAGCAGTGGTGATGGTTGGAGCATCTGTTGTGATTGTTGGTGTAACTCAAAATTTGTGAACAACATGTTGCCTTAATGGGGTAGATTCGTGATTGCAGTCAAACTGAATAGAGGATTGAAAACATCCAACTATGATCAGCTGTATGCTTACTTGAAGCAACACGAGGCACATGCTAATGAGAACAAGATGATGTTTGAAAGATACAATCAACATGTTATTGATCCTCTTGCCTTTGTATCTAATGTTTTACCTCCGCAGTACAATACACAATCATCAGCTATTCCACAATCTGCATATCTCCCACCAGTTACCCATCAACCATAATTTGCTGATAACACACAATTTGATTCAGGACTTACCCCAACTGATGACTTGATTGAAAACTTAACAAAAACAGTTGCCCTACTCGCCCAATCCTACAAAACACACCTTCCTCAAACCAACAACCAACTCTGAACTTCATCTAACACAAGGAACCAAGCTATAGTTTAAAACGTCAGGGCTGTTGTTCAGAATGTCCAGGGGATACAGAACAGAGGTCAAGGGAACAATGCAAGGGGAGCATTTGCAGCTGGAAATGGGGGGTTTCATAACAGAGTTGGCAATGCAAATCCTGGTCAAGCAGAGCCGAATAAGTGTTATAACTACAATGAAATAGGGCGCATAACAAAACAATGCACTCACCCAAAGCGACCAAAGAATTCAGAATACTTCAAAGACAAGATGTTGCTAATGCAAGCTCAGGAGAATGAAGTGGTTTTGGATGAAGAGCAGTTGTTGTTTATTGCAGGTGGACAGACTAACACGTTTGATGATGATGTGGATGAGGCACCAGTACAAGATTTGGCACTCAACGAGGACAACGTCTTTCAAGCTGATCAATGTGATGCTTTTGACAAAGTATAAATAACGATACTGCTTGTTGATGAGGCTCCTACTGCACAGACCATGTTCATGGAAAATCTATCATCAGCCGATCCAATCTATGATAACGCTGGTCCATGGTATGATTCGGACATTCTATCTGAGGTACAAGATCATGATAATTATCTAGATAGTGTTGGTGAGTATCATGATGTACACGAAATACAAAATGATGTACAACCAAACTACGTTGTTGACTCATATGCTGAATATACGAGTGATAGTAATATTATTTCGTATGAACAGTATGTGAAGGATAACGCAGTGCAAGTTGTACAAAGTAATGTATCTTCTGTGCCAAATGATGCTTTAATGATGATAATCAATGATATGCATGAACAGGCTGCCCAATGTGTCTCTGCGAATGAGCTGAACAAAGTAGTTAATGTATCATTAACGGCTAAACTTGTGAGATATAAGGAACTAGTCGAGGTTTATAAAAAAAGGGCAAGGTTTGAATTAACTGAAAGAGAACAAAAGATTGATGAACAAATGAGAATAATTATCACTGACCGTAACATTAAGGAAGAAACTTTGAAAAAAAAGGAGAACTTCAATACAGTTAAAAAAGCAACTGAAATCTACCATTGACCAAACAATTTAATGAAAGAAGAGGTCTAGCCAAACTTTGGAAAAGGATTTAAACAGAAAGAAAATAATACCATGAAGAGTTTTTGGATATTAAAGAATAAAAGAAAAGGAATGAAGATAATAATACAAAACAGGGATCCATCTCCTCCAAACGGTTTCACATGTTATGCAAACCAAAACCTTATTATGATGAAAAGAAAAAGGTAGCAATAGGCTACAAAAATCCCTTATATCTCACCAGTGCAATGCAAGTTCAGTCTGCTCTCTATAATGGTCATGAAATAGTCAAGACCAATCATGCCCCTGAGGATACTCTTGAGATAGTTGAGATAACTAGGAAGAGAATGCTTGAGAAAGTGAAAAGCCCTCTGTGTGTTGAAAAGAAAGTTAAGTTTGCACCACCAGATTACTCGAAAGAGAATTATCTTGCAACTTTTACACCACATAGACATTTGACCCCAGAACAGATATTTTGGTCCTCAGATATTGCAAAAATAACCCTGAAACCAATTTCAGCAATGACTAGTATCCACCAAATACACCTGCAAGGCTTGTCCCCAAAGTTCTTGCGCAACAAAAAGAAAAGTGAAAATTAATATTTTTTATACACTCACGTCAATCTTTTTCGGAATTTGATAAAACTTATAAAAAGAGAATTACACCATGTGGTCTCACAGAAGGGGAAAGGGGTTTCAAACAAACAAAGGAATGTTACCTTACTGAGGTAATTCCATTTTTCAAACGCTTAAAGAACATTTTGAGGGAATCCAAACGGCTCTCGTTAAAGAAGTTAAAGAAATGAAATAAATTTTTGAACAAATGGAAGTTGAGGTTAAACAAAATGATGTGGACAAGCAATGTGCTGAAATTGAAAGGAAAAACCTTCTCATTGAAAATGATAATCTTATTACTGATTGTGTGTCTAATGAATTATTGTATAGTGTCATGAATGATGTGAATATTGTATCTAGATTTTTTGAATTGCATGATGTTTACACTGAAGAATAATCACGTTGTTTAGAACTTGAAGCTGACCACGTTCTGGACGATTAGTTATAAGATGACTATGGCGTTTCCGAGGTATAAACGAATGCTACAATTCGGAGTCGGAAGTAGAGTGACCAATGAAATAAACAAATTAGAACAATGTTCAAATGTCGTGTAAAATGGTGACATAAAAGGGTCAACGAAAAGATTGTGAAAATCCACAATATAATTTGATATGATTTCAAAATTTCATCCAAGATGTTGCGACTTACACGATGGCCACTAGTCTTTTTCGAGGACACATTGAGTTACACAATGGTCATTAGACTATTTCCCAAGACGTTTCTCATGAATAAGCACAAATAGTCAAAAAGCAAATTGGATATCTATATGGCTAACTTAAAGGAGCTAAACAATGAAAGTAACACACATGGGTAGTAAAACGATACTCAGAAAATTCTCATCGATTAAAACATTTACAAAATCCCAAATAGTGGTACCGCGAAAGTTCGCACACCTGATAAAAGTAATTCGGGTAAAAATAGTCGGTTCGAATCGAACGAGTACATGTAATCGGTCATTACATATCTATATTAGATAAAAATAACGCTCAGAAAAGTGAGCATAAGAAGTCGGGCAGCATACGTGCACGGACATGGTGTGAAAATAAGTGTATAAGGTCACTACATATTTAAAATTTATGCAACATACGAATGAACGCAATGCATCAAAATGAATGTGATAAATTAATATTGATTTATTTAAACATGTAAATAATTTAATAATGATTTATTTAAACATGTAAATAAATATGAAAACTTTGATATAAAGTTTAATTATCAAAGTATATCTCGATATGAATTATAGTATTTATTTAATAAATACTAAGCAATAATGTATTCATGAAGAAGGAATACTAAAATGGTAATCACTTAGGATGACTTGAGCGGGAACCACGAGGAGTATTTTGCGCGCGAAAATTAGAAAAATAAAGTTATAGTTTAGGTTTTTGAAAAATGACCTAGTTCTCTATAACTTATGGCTCTTGATACCAATCTTTAACACCCCCAAATTTCACATGCAGCGGAACCAATTGTTGGGTGTTAATTCATAGTACAAAATCATAAGTAAATAAAGAACGACTTGAAAATGACGTTTGCAACATCGTTTCATTCATGAAAATTCAGAGTTTCAAAACAATGTCCCACATAAATGTTACCAAAGCCCCTTTACAAATTTTTAAAACCATAACCATAAGCAAATGTATTTTTGAGGAACGGAACATAAAACAAGTCAACAAAATATTTTAGCGCAAGCTCCTCCTCATGTGCTCCAGGTCCTTAACCCTGATTACCTAAAATAAAACATGCTAAAAATTCAACGAAAACGTTGAGTGAATTCATAGAGTTTATATGAATAAGTTAGAACACAAGCATAAATATTGATTAAATGATGAACTTGTTGATGATACAAGTCATTTCAGATAAATTGCATTAAACTCGTGACACCGATCCCATGGACGAAATATGGATCATTTTAGATCATGCATATATCTTTTCATATGCTCACAAACAATAATAATAATGCCCCCAGGCTAGGTATCTTGTCATATACCTAATAAAATCTCGAATACAATATGTTCGAACATTGGGGTCCCTGAAACGGGCATATCTCCAAACACCGAACCGGGTTGTCAAGCCCATAGATCTATTAATTGTAACAGCGGCTACCCATCATAGGTAGTTGACGGTTCACGATTGGGGTCTTTTGACAAGAGGTACTTAATGCAATCAAGGTATATATTCGGGTCCAGCATACATGGAAAACAACTTGTGTTCAATTTGATAAAGTAGCATGTATCTCCCTCGCGGGGTTTAAGAAAACATTTAAAGTTATAAAGGCGAGGCTATGAACTCACCGTAAGTAGAAGAAGATCGAGCGAGAAATCATCCAAGAGAAGAAGTGCCAACGATTTAGCCACGACCTATAAGACGTGACACGACTTAGTATTATATATAAGTAAAACAATACGTAAGAAAATTTTGACAAGTATAGGATATGTTTCTAAGATATGTGGCACATTGCACTTAGGCTTAGCCAATGTATTTTTACTCCCCAACATGATGTGTGACCTGATCTTATATGGACTTAAGTAACTACCAAGTTTCGCCGTCTAATTCAAATTTTAACTATGGTTATATATACGTTTACAATTTTTAGACTAGACGTAAAAATTAAAATTCTGGAATTGACTCATGATCATCGACTTGTATCTCCTAATCTATAAATGGTATAAACGCAAGGCCTTCACCTCTAGAAGGCCCTTGAAGTCTAGTTTTCAAAAATATAATCCCCCTTTACTGAATGTTTCAGAACCATGGTGAAAAAACCTTTTTTACCCTTGAAGACTCTACCCAGAATTTTCACTGAATTTCTACACTTTACGGAAAAGACCATAAATCCTGATCTATAATAGCAATGGACATAAGGCCAAATGCTGGAGCTTCCCTATGATGTCTGGTACTGAACCAAGCTTTAAAACTCAAGCTTTTAGTTCAAAAAACCTGGAGATTAACACGTTTTCCAATCAAAGGTCCAAACTCGACCTAATTTCGTATTTTGACCATATCTCCCTCATTCGGAGGAATTGGTTGAGCATCCAACTATCATATGGAGCTAAGATCTACCTCTATACACCCATGTAATTTAATCACAGGCTCCAATCCAAAAATACTTGGGAAAACCAACGTTTCTGCTACTGTTCCAAAACAGTCACTATAAAACTCTCCCAAACCTATTCTAAGCTCATCTAAACCACAACCAATCCTCATACAATGCCACTAAACATCTCCTAAACATATCCCATACTTCATAACATCAATTTTTAGTTCAAATCAAGAATCCAAGGATAATGAACATGCATGCTTGTAAAAACTAGAAATCAAGCAAATGCAAAAACAAAATAAATTAAAAATCAAACGGAGGATTATAGAAGCTTACAATGATATGAAAATAGAAGATCAAAAATCAACAAAAACCTCCACCTTTGAACCTTAGGCTGCCGCTTTATCATACACACCAAACAATCCCTAACTTAATTTTTGTTCTTCAAATCTTGTACCAAATATTATCAACAAACCCTAGAAACCTTTCTTGGACCCGAAATCAATAAAACCCCAAAAATCAAGAATCAAGAAAACCTTTTAATGGTGTTTTTGAATGGTAAGGAATGATTAGGGTTTACATAATAGTGAATTTGGAATAGAATAAGGTGATTTGAAGGATAATTGAAGATTGAATGATGGTGTTCTTGATGTTGTAGTTCGAACAGAGAGAAGGAAGCAGGCGTATGATTTTTTTTTACTGTTGTGTTATGCGTGTGTGTGTGTGGTTATGTATTATATATGGTATAAATCTCCTAGTTTGTATCGAATGGGAATATTAAAAAAAGGATTTCCGACGGCGGGACCGTAGCCGACGGCGGCGGTAGCGGTTTCCGGTGACCGGAAAAGTTTTCGGTGGTGGTGGTGGAGCTAGAGAGAAAGTGTGTGTGTGTTTATGAATAAAGTGTGAAATAAACTAGTATATATAGTTCTTGCACTAGTTTGGGCTATTGGCAAAACAAGTCCTCCCCTCTTTTCTAAAATTAGTTTTTGACACACCATACTTTTACTTAGGTTAAAGACGACAACCGTAGCTCGGGATTGCACTACCGAGACTATTTTTATTTTCGACACATTTTTATTAAAAACATTTAATTAAATGCGTACACTTTAAAATGCGAGTCCGGCTCAAGACATGGAACAAAATGACGACATTCATAAAAATAATAAATTTACGATCTTAAAAATAATAACGAGTCGCGTCGTACATTTTTACGATGCTCGAAACGGTTCACGAACGCGCGGTCAAACGTCGACTCGCGAAACGTCAAAAATAAAAATTATCAAAATTTCTCAAAATTATTCGAAATAAAATACGAAAATATTTATTCTCGACAATTAAAAATATATATTTATTGACGTTCGTTGATTTCTCGATCGATAACGGATAAATTTAAAATGTACGATTCACGTTACTTAAAATGGACAATTTTATTGAAAACCGACTAAAGTATAAAAGTAAAGTCTCAAAATTAATAAAAATAAATATGAGATTAGAATTAGTAGTGACCTTAAATACGGGGAATTTTTAAAGATAAAAATAAAGACGGTTACACTTAAACGGATAAACTGCCTAAATCGGCTTAAGATTAACAAGAACGAGAAGTTGCGAATCACGTAAACCGTAAAACACAAAAGTTCACTTTACAAGAAAAATGAGAACGAAGTATGAATTAAATATGGACATTAAAAACGGATAGGTTACATTCTACATCGTTTAAGAAAAATCCGTCCTGGATTTTATATTGCTTTAAAACTAGGCTTAGGCACTTTCTTTATTATGAAAACGTAAGGTTCATTCGGTTATGGTGTTAAAATGTTAGAATACCTTTAAAATGGTGCAATATGATATATGATTTAGTCAGGTTTTGGATTCGAAAACAAAAACACTAATAAGGAGAATATTTAAACTATGTTTCTTGATAAAATTGGTGTTCAGATTAGAGGTAAAAAAAAAAAAATAGGTTCAAGAATCATTTTTTGGTCGTTTTGAAGATTTTTGGAATGAATGCATGTATAAAAACTTGTTGAAACTCGAGTTTACGGTTGTGATCGTAGAAGGTCTGTTTTCAAATCTTTAGAAATCATTTGTTGAAACGAAGTTTAAATCGGTCATATCATTAAGGCGTGATTAAAATACGATGTATAAAACAAGTAATTTAAATGATAGGAAATGGTGTCATTATAAATATTAGTTATGTTTATACAAAATGAGGGTGGTTTGAAATTCGACTCTTAACATTGAGAAGGTCATATTTGGTAATTTTAAAACCACTTTGTGAAATATTTGTAAAATTTTCATAAAGATTCATAAAAGTTTTATACAAGCCCATAGAGGTGCTTAATGCATTTTGTGCTCGGGGTTTTGACAAAGTAACAAGATAGCAACGAAGATAGGACAAGTGATAGTAATCACCTAATGTGTAAGCAATGGTATGAGGGAACGAATTGAATGTCGTGAGGGTCCATTGAAAGAAAAGGTTAAAAATATAAGCGTAGGCGATAAGAACATATGAAACAATGAACTTTCAAGTCGTCAATTCCGAAGACGACCACTGATAGTGTGAAAACATATATTCCATTTTATATCAAATAAACCTAATAAAAGACCAAAAACAAATAAAAAATGCAAAGATATGCATGTTTTTTGTGTTTTGTATGTGCAGGTACGATAAAGCAAAAACCACAAGAAAAACGGTTAAAACCGGGCAAACATGAACGCAAGAACGGAAGAGCACGCAAAAAGCCGGGAGAAAGCTATCAAAGTCAAAAGGTCAACCTCAGTCAACCTTTGGTCAAACAAAGTAAAAATCCCAAAGCTACCAAATCAATCCTTCATGAATAACCAAATTACAAAACAAACCCTAAATGCCCTAACAGTCGTTATCTTTTTATTAATAAAAGATAGCGACCGTTACCTTCTTTATAACACAAAAAAAACCACTCCAATACCCGGACTCCTCCCCCCCCCAAATCCACCATACTGGCCCCAAGCCCCGAAGTCAAAGAGAAATGACTCGGGTCAAACATAACTCAAACGCACCTTTATAGGTAAAAATAAGCGGGAAAGTTAGTTTTTACTGTAGATCGTCTTCTACCCTTTCACCACCAGTTAAAATCAAAGGGCTTTTACCAATTGAGGGCCAAAAAGGACAATTCAGGTATAAAAGTACACCTTGGCAGCAACAAATGTCATAGTCAAGCTCTCATTGGTCAATTCCATCAAAGGAATGACACGTCAGCATGAAAAAAGCACAAGGGAATGTGGGATTTTGTACTTAAGGTACTCACAGAAGTAACACAAAGGCTACAAAATCACGGATGCCAAAGCTGCAATCCGTGAGAGATAGTCAAGTAATCTACGGATTAGATTTATCCATCAATGATAAGGAAAGTGAAATCAAGGGCAATGATTAGAAGGAAGATCTAACAAACTTTGACCTAGAAGCTTCCATGGTGCTATGAGATACGAGCCTCCTCACTCACACAACCCACAGTCTTTTTTCCCTTGTAATTTTTTATCTTAGTAAATTTAGTTTAATGTAATTTTCATTTAAATTTTTGTTTTAATCCCTTAGAATATTGTAATCAAGTTTTAGTTAAATGAAACTGAGTTTTTAACTTTAAAATAATCTGTCATAAACTCGTTGTTTTCACATCAAAATTCTTAATCTTCATCAAATGATAAGCTACTGTTACATAAGCTCTTATAAGTTCATTCTAGCTCTCACAAGTCTATAAGCTTGTGATTGAGCTAATTGTTTATTTAATCTACTTAAACATCTAAAATCAACTTAATATTTGGAATGTTTGACTTATAAGCTAATGGAAGGGAAGCTAGCAAGGGATGAGCTTCCATGGACTTTTACTAGCTTATCCATAAGGATAAGCTAGAGCTAGTATTATCTTGTGTTATTGATCTGAGAAGTAACACGCCCCGGACCCTTATTCCGCTGCGACCCTATTTGGGGGTGTTACATTAAAACTGCTTAAGTAGCTTATTAGTTCTGCTAATCTGTTTATCTATTGCTTATTTGTGCTTATTACTGTTTAGACAAGCTTAATAATCGTGCACTTTAATCTGTTTTTAGCTTATATAGTTTAGATCATAGTTTACTTTTTAACTTGTCATAAAATCACTAAAAAACCAAAAATAGTAGGGTAATTTGTAGATCTTAAATTCTAGCTTATCTAGTTGTTAAAATAAGCTTACTAGGTTAGTTATAAGCTTCTATTTATCTGGTATTAAGGTTTCAATAATTAGAACTTAGATTCATAAGCTAAAATGAAATCTGTCTTAGTTAATGGGGTGTTTGGATTAATGCAGGTTGACCTCTTAAAGTCAAACTGAATTGTGCCATTTAATTTGGTTAGTTTGATCTTCACATTTGATTAAGTTTTGAGCAGGTTTGTAGGATTAGATTAAGCTTAATATCATTTTAAGGTTTAAACTTTTTGTTCCTGCACCAAGGGAAATCTATCTTTTCTAGCTAGTTAGAATTTTTGATCTAAGCTTTCTTAGGTATAGATTTTGATTATTAAATGCTCATTTACACTCATTTGGAGTGTTTAGTGCATGTTTGACCCGTTTGGTCACCTGCATTTGTGTTTTGTCCCTTGGTCAATTGCATCAGTAGTAGTAACAACAGTTACTACTGCTGTCTTTTGAGCTTCATTTTAATCTAGAATTTGTAGGTTTTAGATTTTAAAATTTAGTCATTTTATAGATTAGATATAGTTTAAAATAGATTAAGTCTTAATTTTAAATTTCTAGCTTATTTCCTAGGTAAAATAGCTTTTAAATTTCATAAAAAAACTCAAAAAGCCAAAAACAGTAGTAACTAGTAATTAGCTTTTAAACTTAGATTTCTAGCTTATAAGTTTAGTTTTTATGAATTTGTTTTATAGCTTATATGTTGATTGTTAAGTTTGCAAAAGCTAAGCTTCTGTCATAGCTTATTAAGCTTTCTAGCTTATTTAGATTTCAAGTTTTAGTGCTTATTCCTGAGTTTACCTCTTAAGATCATAGGATTTAGATAGCTTTAGGTGTTTTTAGTCAAATTAGCTTGTTGATTTTAGCTTCTACACTTCATAAGCTTTCTAGGACAGTTTTTGCTTTCAAATTTGAGCTTAAAATGAAGCTTATAAGTGAAAATTAGTTTTTAGAGCTTATAAGCTCACTTTCTGAAAACAGCTTTTTCAAAAGCTCTTTGAGAGCTTATTTTTGAGTTTCAGCTTATAGTGCTTTTATAAAAGTAGCTTAAAAAGTTGTCCTTAACAACTTTTGTTCTTTAAGTTTTTCATAAAAAACCAAAAAAAAGGGAAGTGGAAGTCGGGGGTGAGCAAGGCTCGAACCCCCGACCTCAACACCTCAACCTTTTATAAACACACACACTCCCACTCCTTACCGCTGTGCCCTTGGGTCTTTTTCATAAGACCCTTGCACACTTTATTCTTTATATGCATTTTGGCCTATAAGCCTTATAAAGCTGTCACAGCTTATTTCACAGCTTATTTAATAAGCTGTGATCTCGGGCTTATTTTTCCTAGGATTTAAATAGTTTAAGCTATTTTCTGTCATTTTTCTAGAATTTTTAGAGTTCATTTAGTATTTTTAATCTTTTATTTTCATTAAAAACTTTAAAAAATCATAAAAAATAGAAAAATAATCAAAAAAATAAAAATCTTTTTTAGAAAATTTTCTTTTATCATTTAGAACGTAGGAAAATTAGTTTGACTCTCGTGGGTTTATTTTTGAGCATTTTAGCTTTTAGGGCTCGGTTTTCGATTCCCGTTATTCGTTTTTGTGATTTCTTTCAAATTTTATCGTTAAGCTTTCAAATTTTATCGTTAAGCTTTCAAATTTTGCAAATCCCTTTATTTTTACTCATAGAATAAGATTAAAAATTCAAATTCTAGATTAAGGTGCTAATTAGGGTTTATTTTGTCGTTTTCGTTTTTCGTCCGCGTGTTTAGTTAATTTACTTGCATTTAATTGTTTTTAGTCGTAGAAAATCAATCAAAAAGTTGAAAATCATTCATAACATTGTCCAAACTGAATCGAGGGTATCAATTCACATTTCTTTAGGATACGACCCGGTAATCACTTACCGGTTAATAAACGTGTTATATTATATATTTTTGTGTTTAAATTGCATTTAATCTTTGTCCTCAAGGATTATTTGTATATTTCTATAAATACTTTGATATATTATATATACGTGAAATTGTTACAATCAATTTTTGGCGCCGCTGCCGGGGAAGTGTGTTACGATTCTCTCGTTTGAAGTTTGTTGATCGTGTTTTGGAGAACCTTTCGTTTTCGAAAGTTACGTTTTTAAGAAAATCAAAAATATATAAAAAAAATAATAAAGGTAAAAAATATTTTTCTTTTCTTTTTAGTATAAGTAGAAGTTTAAAAACAAAAATACAAAAATATTTGCTTTTTCAAATCTTTCAATATAAAAATTTACAAAGTTGGTAAAAGAACACCAACAAATAATACCTTCAATTGAGGTATTATCCATAATAAGTTCCCAACTCGAATCAAAGATTTAAAAACTTACCATTTGTGTCACTTACGAAATACGGCTCACCTTAAAAAGTAAAATTTTTAAGAGCTACCGTGAAGTAAGTTTGATTATTTGGTTCAAGTTGTCTTTCTCGTTGTCCGTTAAAATTAGATTGTGAATAAACTTTTGAAAAAACCAAAAATATTTCTTTTTATTTTCTTTAAATAGTGCATGCGCACTAGACGTTCTAATTATCCTAATAATTCAAACGTCACAATTCCAAGACGTCGGAGAAAACAAGTTTCTAACATAGTCGAACCCGAGATTCGAACTATTGTTGCACCAATGGCAGAACGTACCATGGAGGAGCTACTCCGTGCCCCCACGGAAGGGTACAGAGAAGCTATTGTTTTACCAGAAATCAATGCCGATCATTTTGAGATTAAGACGAATTTGCTTCAGTTGGTTCAAGCTAACCCATTTTACGGTCGTGAGAGTGAGAATCCTCATGCTCATATTAATAGTTTCAAGAGAATTACCTCGACTTTACGATTTAGGAATGTGCCTAACGATGTGATTAAGCTTATGATGTTTCCATATTCGCTCGAGGGAGCCGCTAAAACTTGGTACGAGAAAGAACCACCAAATTCAATCTTGACTTGGGAGGATCTCGTTACCAAGTTCGTTAACCAATTTTTCCCTCCTTCGAAAACCACTCACTTAAAGAATGAAATTTCTCGTTTTACATAAAAATTCGAGGAAACTTTTAGTGAAGCGTGGGAACGATTTAAGGAGTTGCTTAGAGCATGCCCCCATCACGGATTTACGGAGTTAACTCAAGTTGATACCTTTTACAATGGTTTAAACGAGAATGAACAAGACTCCTTAAATGCCGCGGCGGGTGGAAATCTTTTGAGTAAAACGACTAGAGAGGCTTTAAACATAATTGAGAATAAATCAAAAGTTCGTTATTCACGTAATAGATCAAATGCTTCTAGGATGAATGCTACTTCTAGTAAAACGGATGAGAGAATCGATAAGCTTGCAGATCAACTTTCGACCTTAGTCGAGATTGTTTCTAAGAAAGTTGTCACTCCCGCTCCAGTTAAGGCGGTTGAGGAATCTTGTGTTACTTGTGGTGGTGCCCATTCTTGGTATAATTGTCCGGCTACCGATAACAATCAGGCTAGTGTTTGTGCGACTATGGGTACTTACAATCAAGTTAACCCTCCAAACCGTGTTAGTAATCAAATGGCACCACCAGGTTTTGCTCCGGTGCAAAACAATGGTCAAAATAGGTTTAATCAGAATCATGTTCAAGGGAATAATTTTAATCGGGGAAATAATTTTCATGGAAATCAAGGTTTTCAAGCTCAAAATAATCATGCTCCAAATTTTCAAAACCAGGGATTTCAAAACCAACCTTTTCAAGTGCCTAATAATCAAGTTCAACAAGAGATTTCAAATGATTTTTCAAGTTACAAGAGGAATAATGATCAGATGTTAAGGAACATGCAAAGTCAAATCAACTCGTTGAAAGGAGACCTTAAGAATGAAATTCAAAACACGATAAAATCTCAACAAGCCGTCATGATGAATCAACAAACCACTTTTCAAAATAATTTGCAAAACATGATTTGTGGATTGTTTCAAAACCAAGCCTCAACTTCGGGTACTCTTCCGAGTAACACAATCCCAAACCCGAAGGGTGAGATGAAAGCAATCACTACTCGAAGTGGTGTTGCTTATGAGGGACCCTCGATTCCTACTAATCCTTCTCCTAAAAAGGTAGTGGAACGAGAAACCGAGGAGACAACGGATAAAGAGCAAACAAATTTCCAAGGAAGTACCGCTCAAATCCCACCTCCGGTTATCCCCATTTCTATTCCGGAACCCGATGTTCCGACGACTTTACCTAAAACCACTCCCATTCCGGAATCCGATATTCCGAAGAGTTTGAGTTTACCTGAAGCCAAATATCCCATACGCCTTACGAGGTGATAATCAAAATATCCCGTTGACAAGCTTCGAATCAAATGGATGAGAAGATCTTCCAATGCCTTTAAGATTTGGCTTCGACTTTAGCTTTCGCGGATGCTTTAGTTTTGATGCAAGATTTGCTCCTATCGATTATAGAGTTTGCTCATGAATAAGGATAAAAGTTGCTTGAGGTTAGCTAGGATTCATTGAAATAGAATTGATTGGCGATGCTTTCTCAAAACGCTTCACGAAATAGCTTGGAGATCTCACGACAGAGTTTCTTATTCCATGTAATTATCTCAGGAATAGAGGTATGCCACGCTTGGCCGATCTTGTGCGAGCAATAAATCTTATCCTCTTTCATCTGCGGAAAAGCTTTCTCTACTGAACTTACACCAAATCGGATGTCTTTAGAGTTAGCGGAACCGATCTAATTATTATCCCTAAAGATATCGCCGAACGATGTTTTTGTCAAGTTGGGAAACTTTCATTTTCCTAACCCGACTCTCCCTCCCTACTGTTGTTGTCGATTTCGAAGCTGATCCTCGAGTGCCTCTCATACTTGGGAGATCCTTTTTGAGGACCGGTCGTGCTTTAATAGATGTTTATGGAGAGGAAATAACCCTTCGGGTTGATAGCGAAGCCGTCACTTTTAATCTAGATCAAACCACGAGATACTCCTCTACAAATGACAAATCGGTAAACCGAATTGTATCAATGGATGCAATTTGTGAGGAGTATGCTCCGGAATTGCTAGGATTTCCTAATTCTTTGGGTGGCAATCCCACCCCGACGTCTGAGCCGTTTACTTCCGAATTCATTTTGGAAGAAATTGAAGCTTATCTTAAGGATGATTTGATTTCACCGGAAATTGATTATGCCGATTGCAATCCGGAGGAAGATATTTGTTTGATTGAAAAATTGTTAAATAATGACCCGTTTCAACTTCCTCCGATGGACCTTAAACAAAGTGAAGTGACCGAGGCAAAATCTTCAATTGAAGAGCCTCCGGAATTAGAGTTAAAAGATTTGCCGTCTCACTTAGAATATGCTTTCTTGGAAGAAAACGATAAGTTACCAGTTATTATTGCAAAAGGTTTAAAAAATGATGAAAAATATGCTCTTTTAAAAGTGCTCAAATCTCACAAAATGGCTATTGCTTGGAAAATCACCGACATCAAGGGTATCGACCCTCATTTTTATACCCACAAAATCTTGATGGAAGAAGATTACAAAGCTACGGTTCTCTTTTTCTTTTTTTATTTCAGAGTCAAGCGGGGTTAACCAAAAAATTCTGATGGTAATCAAAAAAGCAGTTCCTAAATCATGCTTGATGCCGGAATTGATTTACCCGATTCTGATAGCCCATGGGTTTAGGTCCTAGTTGCATTGTGTTCCAGAAAGGTGGAATAACCGTCGTTGCTAATGAAGAAAATGAATTAATTTCGACACGTTTAGTTACCGGATGGAGAGTTTGTATCGACTATAGGAAATTAAATGAAGCAACTCGAAAAGATCATTTTCCATTACCGTTTATGGATCAGATGATTGAAAGATTAGCTGGGATGAGTTCTATTGGTTTTCTTAGACAGATTTTCAGGATATTTCCCATATAGTACCAATAGATCCCAAGACAGGAGAAAACTATTTTCACATGGCCGTATGGAACTTTTCGGTACGTCGCATGCCATTGGTTTGTGTAATGCTCCCGGTACTTTTCAAAGGTGTATGATGGCCATATTCCATGATATGATCGAAAAGACCATGGAAGTGTTTATGGATGATTTCTTGGTTTTTGGGGATAGTTTCGATTTTGCCTCTCCAATTTAGAAAAGATGCTAAAACGGTGGGAAGACACGAATTTAGTTCTTAATTGGGAGAAGGTGCACTTTATGTGTAAAGCATAAGGAATTTGTTAGGGCATAGCTATCAAAAGCGGAATTGAGGTCTGATATGCTAAGTCGATGTTATCGCTAAAGCTCCCTACCCGACTTCAGTTAAGGTGTTAGGTGGTTTCTTTAGGACATGCAGGTTTTACCGCCAATTTAGCCTAGACTATTCTAATAATGCTAGCCCCGAATGAACCCACCTTTCTTGAAAATAGGAAACAACGTTTGTGTTTTCTAAAGTGTCGGATAACCCAGTAGTAATCACTTCATTTATTAAGATTAACAAGAAATAAGTTAGGAGCTAAGAGGATTTGTAGGCAAGAGGAAAGTAGTGAGAGAATGGTTAATTTACTTGCAATGGAATTCTACAAATGACACCAACACCACTTTTTCCTTGATGAAACATGAATATATATTACCCTACATAACTACCATGGGGCGTATGGGCTTTTACTTGGGCGGGGACTCGGGATGGAGACTTGGGCTTTAGCCCGTATACACAATACATTATTAGCTTCTTTTACATTTACTGAGCCGTTTTACCTTCTAGCCCTAATTCCAAACGTATAATTAATTATGTGACGTGACCTATTATAATGAACGAAAAATTCAGCCTTTTTCCGATCAATGTTTTGAGGCTATAATTCCCCCGAAGTGAGTTCCAATTGTTGAACCACTCCTTCTATGAGATCTATGAGGTTTCTTTTGTCGTAAAGGTTTGTGTTCTTGGTCTCTGAATTGTTGTAGGTTGTTCTTCATGCTTTGTGATCTTTGATCTTGAGACTTTGTCATTGTCTTTAGACTTCGTCTTTTTCGTCCGAGATCTTTAAATCTTTATCCTTCCATCTTGATTGTCTTTGCTACCTTGCGATCTTATGTCTTGACCAACATGCTCATACTTTGCAAAATCATTTGAAAGGCTTGACTAAACAATCTCCTGAGATAGACTTGATATCTTTGAAGGAATATCTTGTATATCAGAGTTTGTGCGGAAGTCTTTGTCTTTAATTCTTGAGCTTTCATGATTCTTGAATCTTGATGCTTATAGAATTTCTTTGTAGTTTGAGCATGAGCATGTGGTAATGAATCCGACTACATTCTGAATGAGCATCACATCTCCATCTTATTGTATCCTCGAAATATGGGAACGTACACATGCCCCTCTGTATACGCCGCACTCCTAGTGAATTGATTGTCACAATCAAACCAAGTTCACGCATAGACTGGTCCACGTGAGCGCGACACATCGATTTTGCTCATAGAGATCCATCTTAGTGTGATATAGTACACCCACATCGTCCTAGAATCTGTACCGAGCGGTCCTTTTCGCTCTGTAGTCATAAGTGTGTATATATTTAATAAGTATCGTTGTGTAGATACAGTAGACTCTGTCGCTAAAGATATAGTAGCTAGTGCAGAGGAGACTTTCTCATCTCAAGTCAGCTTGTCAGGTATGAGTGTGACTGATTCTCTTGACACTTATCTCAACAGTTGCTACCTGCACGATTTGCCGCACTCGCCACATAGCTTGCAATTACTCAGCCCACCGCTGTCAGTCAGCAACTAAAGCTACCATGAGCAAGAGTCCTCCACACACCACAGAAATGACATTCACCACGCATTCAAAAATACACCCCCCCCTATCGGTACCTATCAACCCAAAGACCCCGTGACATCAGATTACCGTTACTATCTTCTGATTATGTCATCAAATTTCGTTTATGGGACCTTTTATCGACTATCCAGTTGAACACAAGCTATTGGATTCATATTTAGAATCTCGTAATGTCAACCATACCGTAGTGCTGTTTGATGTTGACCTACTGGGAAGTGATTTCCATGCGTCATTGTGAATAATAAAGAGTATCACTCCTGAATGTTTGGCTGAATCTACAACGGTATAATGCATTAGGACTCTGGTTTAACAGCTTTTGTGAACTTAGATGTTCGACAAAGTGTTAGATCAGGAATGTGTCCTAATGAGTATTTATTTGATGGTTCTCTTGGCTCTTAGACTCGATTAGTGCGTTTTGGTATGTTTAGTATCGGAGGCTGTGGAGCAGACTCGCCACCTATTCAATTTTACTATCCAGATTGTGAAAGTCATTAAAAAGTGTTGTATGTTTGTGTTATCTCCGTGACAAAATGAGACAAGTTTATTTGAGAGAAACTGCAAATTGCTGGGAAGGGTTGTGTCATTGAATACTGGGGTCATGATGCGTCTTCAATGTCAGCAATCCAATATTATGATTCTGGACAGATATGTATTGACCCGGTTTCTGCCTTAAGTTGTGTGGATGGGTTCTTTCTTTGACCTTTATCATACATTTCTTTTATTCTTCACCCTTTAATGCTTACTAAGACGTCTTATATCTAACACCTTGTTGTGTTTGATTCTAGTTGTTAGCTCAATCTTAGTCGGCATTTTCTTCCCCCGCCCTCCCCCATTATACACATTCATCTCTAATCTTACCTAAGGACTTGCTATTTTCTAATATGGAGTGTCCTTGGGTTCTGATCCATCCGGTTCTGGTTGGTTTTCATAGAGAAAATACTAACCTTACCTCACCTTATAACTTCAGAATAGTCGTTGAAATAAGCTGTTGTTAGGGTATGAGATGTAACCATAAATCTACCTTTTTCGAGAGTATCAAGACACTTGTGAGTCGATAGATCACTTATTATTTCAAGATCACATTTTATATACATTTCTCCCCTTATACGTTTAAATAGACTAAATGCACTTAGTTTTTGAAATACTTTTGTGATTTAATAAATTTGTCTTGATAAAATACCATTGAGGAAAGCTTTTTACTTAGCTATGGAATTACATGGAACATAAACTTGCTCCCCTGTAATTTTACATATGGTTTGACACCAAAAACAATGTTATCCAAGTTGTAACAATGAATATAAAAGTGAGGTTGAAAACACTTATGTCATCTTATAACTATATCTATTGTATTGTCATTATTATTCTTGTTGTTATTACGAGTCTTTTTGGGATCTGGTTTGATAAGCATAGAGATATTATATGGTGTGAGGGATATGGTTGGATCCAAACTCATTAAAATGTGGTTTTTTTTCGAAAAACTCCCCCTTGATATGATGGTAGTGTTTTGAACACACATTTTGAGAAAGATTATGATTCAATAATTGAGAAATTCTTGAATAAGTTAGTGTTCTACATTTTGAAAAACATCAGGTTGTAGAAGACTTTCTCTTCCGCAACTCTAAGGCTGTAAGCGCCAGTGAATTATGCTGTACACTATCCGTTTCTTGAGCTCAAAACTTTAAATGTCTTGTAATGAACAGCTCTAGACCGTGAAAAGTTGAATTTCTCGATGTTAGGATAAGTTTATTCTCGTATGAGTTTAAACTTTCCTTTTATTTGAAGTCCGGGTTACGTACTGATTATTTGTCACATAAGGCCATTAAGAAAAATTAGAAATTAAATGACATGTTTTTTTAAAAGCATTTTGAAACTCCTTTTCGATACTTAATTTACACGGCCCGTGTCGTATTATATTCTACTTTTCTAGGTACGTAAATGTTATCGATTCCAAGAGACATGTCGAGAAGAATATTTTTTAAAACATTTTCTGATTTTTTTTTTCAAAAATATGTACATGTTGATGTTTGATGAGGTATCAAGCAGATTCTTTTGTCAGAACCTCAGTTCTTTGCTAGAGTCAAACATCTCTATACCCATTGTGCTGACAAGATTATGAAACCATCTTCGGGTAACGGCTTTAGTGTATCCATATCAGCCAATTGTATTCGTTCTGTTTAAAGTATATTCAATTTATACCGTTTTCAATACCTTGTTCTCCTTTTTGAAGTGTATAGCCGAGTGTGATATGCTTGGTACGGGAGTGCTTATGCACGGGGTTGCATTGATTATTGCTTATGGCTGGCACTGAGAGTGCAATACAACGGTTTTTTTGTTGTAGTTGATGCCATTAATCTTGAGCTGTGTCCAGTTCCACATTCACTTGAGCACATAACTTGTAAGATGAACGCACCCTCCCCCCCCCCCCCCCCCCCCCCCTCCCCCCCCATTATTAGCCTCCTGCGGATGACATTGCAGTATAGTTTTGCTTCTTTGACGATCCAGCTGACTAGTTATCACCTAGGAACTGTATTCCTCCAGAAGTGCTTTTGGGTATCAATGCATCCGGCTGATCGGCATCTGAATAGCTGTTATCTTAGTTCAAAGCCAGAAACCCTCTTCGGATACCCAGGTAAGTCATGTGAATGGTGACATCTTGAAGTATCGAAAGATCTTTTAACCTCTCTTTGAGGTGTTTTTAGTCAGGTCTGCTTGATATCTTGCATACATATCGTACAGCTTGAACTTTGTTAGTCTACTAGATGTAGAAGACTATGATGTGATCCCGATTTTGCTTACGGTAGTAGTTGGTCATAGTCAAGTGTTACGATCATTAAAGGCTTTGTACTCCTCTCAAAACTTCAGTTGTTTATTTGGAAGTGAAACTAAGAAACATACTATCCCGAATTAATATTCTAGGATTCTCCTAGAGTTCTACTAGTTTCCGTCAAGAAAGATAGATTTGCCACTCAGTTACCTTTGAGCTCAAATGTTTTGTGGCATTTGCTTTCTTTAATTGCTTTTGAATCTTTTTGTTTTTCATCGGACATCAAGCTTTAAATTAAGCAATTAATTAGCAAAGTGCAACTACGCTCATTTCACATTCTTTCATCATTTTTGGTCATCCTGAATATCATTATCACACTTATCCGGTGTGTCTAGGGGTGACCTATTAATATCATCCGTTTTCCGACTGCACATGTGTTATAATGGATTCAGATTGGTCAAAATGTTGTATGCATTGGCAAACACATTTACTCATCAGTTATCGTATGTGTACTTGTTCTAATGGACTCATGAATCAGTTCCTGAGTTGCATTAGAACCCTCCTGGATCTTTGCCATATAGCTATAATGTGCTTCCAATTCTTGTTCATCAATCCTTTTCATCGTGTCTCTATCAGTCAGATTGCGCTCCTGCTTAAAGTTGAAACCTTTCTCAGCTAGTTTACACGCAATCTTTTCCTTGTGTTACGTGGAGTCTTTAACCTCTGTTTTGGCTTTCTGCATTCCTTAGGCATAATGACAAATTCATTGTAGTTAAAACACGTATCCCTCAGACCTGTTGCACTAATGGGACACTACAGTTTCCTAGCGCCCAAACCAACATTCGCTGCCTCTGATTCCCCAAACTGTCCAGTCTGATTGTCCTATTCTTGTACCTTTGGAGTAGTATCCAAATTCTTGTTTCTGGTGTTACGTTATTCAATTCCTCTTCAGTTTGTTTGCGTTTTTGTTTGTCTCTCTGGTATTTGGTTGTTCTTTTTCCTGTAACCTTGTTTTGAGGATTATTGGCCATTATTGTCCACATCTTGTTTTGTTTTGAGGATGTTCTGAGGTTGTTGTTGTAGGTTTGTAGAGTTTCTTGAAGTAATTTGCAATTGAGAGCTAAATTTTTCTTGCATGTCTTTTCCTTTGAGCTTGTTCAGGATCACTGTATCTTTCAGACGCTTGACTCAGATGGGTAGGTGTGATTGGTTGGCTATCTCTTTGGCCTTTTGGATCTTGTAGTTGCATGAGATCTGGTTGGAAGTGAAGCTTTTGATGTTGGTGCATATTAATTTGTGAGGGTTTTGATGTGTGATTGGAAGGGTTCTTTGAGTGTTTGTGCAGTAGGCATACAAGTGCTAATGGGTTAGCATTCGTGGCCATTCGATTCTGGCACGGAGTTCATTAAATTCCTTTGGTATTGTTTCTGAATGTCAAATAGGTTTATGGTATGAAACTTCATCCAGCTTGTGTTGTTTGATTCACAATTGTGACAAATTTGTATTCTGGTTTTGAAGTTGTTGAAGAAATTAAACATTGACTTGCAGTTTATCAACTGTCAAATTGTTTCTAATCATCTCATTCATCAGCTTGTAAAACCTTGTGTAATATGATTCAATTATTTCTCCATCGTGAGAGGTGAATTTTCCAAATTCCAAAAATAAATTTGTCTTGACATCTTGAATGTTAAGGGATTCACCTTATTGTAGCCTTTCAATAGCTTCCTACATTTCATGAGCAGTCTTGCATGTATCAACAGTTGAGTATATTTCATCTCTAATTCCAGTCAATATCAAATGGATTGCTTCCTTTTCTGATTTATAATGGTCTTTGTTTTCAGGTGACATAGTTAAGATTGTCTTAACTGTTGTTCATTCTGGAACTTCTAGAGAATTCTCTGTTGCAAGAACAGTTGGGATTGTGACAGTAGTTGGTTGGTATGGACCTCCAAAATGCATTTACTCAAGGCATCACCTTTTGGTCTTCTATCAATGTATCTTAAGAAACATGATCGCCATTGTGCATATCGTCCTGTTGCAAGCATTGGTGGACGATCCCTTGAACCAGCTGCCATTATGTTGTTATGCATTTGACTGTCGGTTGTGGAAGTTATTTGATGTCGGTTGTGGAAGTTACAATTGGAGTTGTCATGATGAATGATTAAAGAATTATGAAGTGAAAAATGATTGAAGGATCTTAAGTGTTATGAAGTGTTGATTGGATTGTGGTTTTAATTGAAAGTAATTAATTTCCACGGGATTTTACAAGTCAAAGATTTAAACCGAGAAATTAAGTTCTTTCGCGGGATTTTACAAAATCGAGAGAAAACCGTGAAAACGAAGCATATTCTCGGTTTGAAATATTGGTATAAGTCTGTATTTGAGTGCGACATATACTTTGATTTTAATTAACAACGTAAGTTTCAGCCTTGGTTTGATAAGCGAGGTGCGCTTGGTTTTGTTGTTTATATGATCCCCAACTAAGTTTGGATCGATCATCCATTTTAGAAAATTTCTCAGGAGAACGACGTAATAATTATTTCAATCGGATATATTCCGTGACGTATATTGTTCCTTATGAAGAACGCGACTATGGGAGTTAAAGCAACGTGATTTGGTTTTGTCGAATATATCATCGCAACGTGTTTTGTCTCCTATGATAGGGGCACGCACGATTGAATTTTATTTTTATTTTAATGGTATAATTACCATTCGTTTTAATTGACTTCTCATCTGAAAGGCCGAAGAGAGTAGAAATCGCACCTTTGTTGGGTAAGGACGTGTGAAGTACGTACAATGACAAGAGGTCGTCATGCCACGGAAGAGGGATGAGACGGGAAAGTAAGGCCGAGCACCGAGGACGACGCTCCTTTAAGGTGGGTGGAATGTAACAACCCGAGTTTCACGACGCGTATGACGATCGCGAGTTCGACGTCAATATAATTATTTTACGAGTTTCGTAAGCGAGCGTCGACATTTGAATTTTTATTTGTCGATAATAAATATTTTCGTATTTTATTACGAATAATTTTGAAGAAAATTTAATAATTTTTATTTTTGACGTTTCGCGAGTCGACGTTTGACCGCGCGTTCGTTAATCGTTTTAAGCATCGTAAAAATTTACGGCGCGTCTCGTTATTATTTTTATGATCGTAAATTACTATTTTCGAACCTTGTCGTCTTTGTTCCTCGACCTTGGCCGAAACCCGCGACACTAATATAACAACTTATTTAATTTGTGTCAAGTTACTTCTATTTAAATGTTACAAAGAGAATGCAAGTAAATAAATTGACAAAATGAAAAAAAAAGATTTTTCATGTTCCTAGCCAACAAGTAGCCGTCGGCTACTATGTCACACACAAACCAAAATTTCCTTTTTTTAGTTCCCATGTATAAGCAATCATTACCTACGCTTTTTGCATCCAAAGGTCATTGTACTTTTTATAAATGTTTAATTTGGTCATTGTATTATTTTTTTGTTCATTCAAGTCACTGTACTATTATCAATGTTTAAAATACTAACTAAACTTTGAGAACTTACACAGTTGAGTCATCTATAGTCTTTTTTTACTCCACTTCAACCTCCATGTCATCAAATAACTCATGTCATTTTTGTTACTCCCTTCGTCCCAAAACTATTGTCTCCCGACAAAAAGCACAAAGTTTAAGAAAAATGCATTTATTACTGCATTCTCTTTCTTACTTTTTGGTAGAATGACAGTTTTACCCTTAGCTAATTAATTAAAGTCTTCTTTAAAGTTTGTAATAATAATTTTAAACAGGGGTAATATAGTAAACTTGATCAAACTTCCCTATCTATTTTTAGTAGTGGACAATTAAATTGGGACATCCCAAAAAGGAAACATGGACAATAAAAATGGGACGGAAGGAGTATTTTTTTTATAATCAATTATACTTATCTTTATAAAAACAGATATATGTATATGTTAAATTTAATTTGTTTTTTATGCATATTCTTACCGAACATTTAACATTCTAACCGAACATTTAAACAAGCTTAAATTGGTTAATCTAATGCGATGGTCACATATGTTTGTGGCGGAGTAAAACCAAAAGTACTAATCTCAATATTGCATTCATCAAGTCATACTATAAGTTTAGGTGTACAATTGTGTCACGATACTCGTATTTGGTGTTGTGCATAAGAATTGTATAAACTATTAAAAAATATAAAATTTTAAGTTATCATTGTTAAAACTTATAAACAAGATTGGTTGATTGTAACTGATGTATGAATAAATACAAATTAGAAGTAAATAATATAACTGAGTTTTTAAACACGAAAGTTGTCCGGAATGATGTTTTCTATAAATAGCTTTTGGTCAAAGTACACGGAAAACAGTGATATAGCGGGTCAAAACGGAAGGTCAAACTGATGCGTTTTTACTAAAAATAGAAGTTACATCGGATTCTTGCAGGGCATTTTCCGTCAAGTTCCGGGTCTCGGCTAAAACTAAAAAGTTGTCCGGAATATCGTTTCGCATAAAATCTCTTTTTACTCCGAATCGTGAAAATGTGATTTAGCGGGTCGTTTAGAGCGGGTCAGATTTAATTATATACATACATATGTAAAAGTCAAACGTAAGAATAACTTGACATTTATATGTCGAAGGAGTTTGAGTGATAGAAAAATAACATCGATAAGATATTTAGAGATCAACAAGTATTTTACGACCATCGGTCGGGTCTAAAAACTAAAGTCTAAATATAGTAACTTTTGATAATACGCGAACGTAACCTTGTGAAGGATATGGTAAACGGTTGGATATTGTCGGAAGTATGAAGAAGTAAATAAATATTTTTATAACTATAATTAAGTGTCGAGACTTACTAAATATGGTAACTTTCCGAAAATAGCAACTTTCCTAAAATAGAAAGTTATCGAAAATATAATGTTTTCAATTAAAGTCACGTAAGATAAAACGTGAGGGACAATTATAACTCAATATTGTAGGGTTTTGGGATCTAAGGCGCAAGTGAATTTCTCATCACATGTATGAATATATCTATCTATATATATAATAAAAGAAAGTTTTTTTGAAATTTGACATGTCATTTAATCCATGTGGACAAACTTGCCACGTCACTAATGCCATGTCATTTAAGCCACCTGTAAATTCATGTGTGTATACTTAAGTTTTTTATGGAATGTTTGACTTTTAATTTCTATCATATCAATATATCAAAATTGTACAACTTTGTTCTTCTCTTTCATGTCAATATTCAATCTTCCTTCGTCTCAATTAATCCAAGGTATATTTACTGTGTGATTTATGATTTATTGTTTATGTGAATGGAATCATCAGTGGACATTTTTCAACCCAAAGTATAAACAAGGCTCTAGAGGTGTGACTTTTAGTTATGTTTATGGTTATGCTTCTTCACATTTAACATTTAATTACTATTAGGAATATTGTTTGATGCTTTTTTTATTCAATTGAGATCGACATTCTCAAGAAACTGATTGTCACTTTCAAATATAAGCAAATAAAAAACTCAGCCAATTCAAAACCGTGTTTTGTTATTGTTGGTTGAATCGAATACTATTTTGAATGTGTATGTCAATTGATAATTAAATATGGCAATCTTGGTTGTCTGTTTCAACTTTTAAAACGAATTAATGGGTTTTTCACCATTTTTTTGTTGATGTTTCATAATTACTAAGAAGATATTACTCTTTTAACGATCATGTTTAATGTTTAATGGTGTACAAGAATGGTGTAACTTTGTTACTTTGAGGTTTAATTCTGATATTCGGGTTCTGTATGGGTCGGCTTAACAGGATATGTGATCTTAAAGATGCCTAACAAGTGTTTGATGTAATGCCTAAAAAAGATGGTTGTCGTGCAAATGAGGTAACATTCAGTCTTTCACAATGTTGATTTTTAGTTTTTTTAATGTTGAATATTCATCATAAAATCTATGATGTTTACTCTATTGTTCTTTCCAATTGCCAAAAATGTTTATTAGTTGTGGTTGTGCAAGTGCAAGTGCAAGTGCAAATGAAGTAACTAACATTCATAGGTAGATATTGTGGTTTGATTAATTCAGTTACTTGATGTTTAGTATTAGTTATCATGTGTTTGATGAAGCATTATTAACATGTTTGGTAAGTGTTCAACGAATTGACTTGTACAAAAGCTAATACTAATGAAACTGTTGCCTTTCGGATTGTGCATTTCGTTTAGTAATTTTAAACTGAAAAACTTGAACCCCCAGCTTCATAGTTGTGTTTGCATATGTGACTTCAAGGACTCAAATCTGTTTCATTAAACAAAATTTAACAAAATGCCCTACGGTTAGGAGCTTTCTGAAGCTGATATTATGGCCATCTGTATTAGATAATTTTGAATTACCTGTATTACCGCTCTTATTCACCTAATAGTGATCATATAATATATATTATACACGATATTAAGGACTGATATAGATGTTTATTACTGCACTAGGATCAAATGGATCAGAAATTTATATTCATACTGTAAGAAAGCGAGTTAAATATTCTATATACATTGGAATTCATTTAGCCCATTTGGCCTAGTCGACCCTTTATTTTTTTTAGCTCAACACATTTGACACGTTATAGATAAAACGCGAAGTGACCCATGAATGTGCATAAAATTGAGTCAAAACTGTCACCATTATACTTGATACATTATCATATTTCCTTTATGACAAAAACAACTCTTTAAATTTTCTTCTTCTTCACATTACAGCTAATTAATTGGAAAAGCAATAGGATATCTAATCTTCCTAGTGTGTAATCAACCTATCAGGCGGTTATTAATGTGGGTGACATCACTTCCTCCAGTGAGGAGAGTAAATTTTGAACTATTCTTTTACACTCATCAACTATACATGTATTTATTGTCTTCTTGGCTATGCATGTTGGCGATCACATGTTTAGTGTGATAGCTGCTGGCTTATTTCTATATATGCTACACTCATTGATATGTGAGGAATCACATATCCTTTTTATATCAAAAATGACCCTTAAATTATTAAATTATGCAAATTATGCTTGTATATTGCTTGTTTTGTATTGTAATGTGTAGGTATGATATGCCAAAATCACAAAAAAATGGTCAAAACCAGACAAACTCGGACACGGGAATGGAAAGAGTGCTCAAGAGCCAGAAGTTTTCTAGCAAAGGTCAACAAAGTCAACCTCGGTCAACCCTTGGTCAACCCACTAAAAGACAAAACCCTTAAATCCCCAAAATAGCCCCTATTGTTTAACATATAACAAAAATGGTCCTTGAATGACTAACATCGTTAGTCCTTTTAATATAAAGGCTAGCGGTTGTTATCTTTTTAATTTATAACCCAAAACCTTTTTACCCTGCCCATGATATATTACCCAATCCCGTTCTTTTTTATAAATGCCCAGTCAATATAACTCGTTCCCCAGTGTCAAACACAACTCTTATAAAAGAAAAAGGAAGGCGGGGAAAGAAAAATTTGTTTTTACTATTCATCATCTCCTCCGTTTTACCCTGCATAAAAACAAAGGGTAAAATTCTATTAATGACGTGGAAAATAAGATTCGAGTTACTATGATACACGCTGGCAAGAGAAAGTCACCAAGGGCTTTGTAGATCAAGATTCATTGAATCCGCTGCTGGGTCGTAAATTTTTGGATAATTGCCCCGTGATTGCCTAAAGAATCATTGAAAGCAAATCCAAAGTTTCATAAATTCACGTAACAAACCGGTTGTTGCTAAAGTGAGTTCGAGCTCTTCCACCCCCGGTATTTCTCCCGATGTTGCCGAACTTAAAGATATGGTGAAAGCTTTACTTCTCGATAAGAAAACCCAAGCTCCCGCTCCTGTAAAAGCGGTCGAGGAAAGTTGTGTTACTTGCGGAGGTGCTCATTCTTACCGAAATTGTCCCGCTACCGATGGCAACGTTTATCGTAACAATATTCAAGAGTACGTCTCTCAAGCCGCCGCAACTAATTTCAATCAAGGAAATACCGGTTACCGAGCCCCGATTGCTAATCAAATTCGACCTCCCGGTTTTCCTCCCGTTCAACAAAACCAAGGAAATAACCAAAAAAACCGTTACAACCAAACCGGGGGAATAATTACAACCAAAGCCAAATTTATCGACCACCATTTAACCAACCCTCGGTTCACCAAGCTCCACCTTACCAAGCTCCGGTTCCTCAAACACAAGGTGTGACAAAGACCAATTTTGAAAGCTACATCAAGGCTAATGATGCGGTTATGAGAAACATGCAAGACCAAAATCAAAACTTGCAAAATCAAATGACCAATTTAACGGACATGCTTTCCAAGTTCGTGAATTCCAATACCGCTTCTACCTCAGGTTCAGGGGACACTCCCTAGGTAGATTTGAAGGGTATTACCACCCAAAGCGGTGTCGCTTATCAAGGACCACGATTCCTACTACTACTTCTTCTCCTCCTCTAATGTAGTGGAATATGAATTCGAAGGGGGGGGGGTGGGGGGCTGACATAAGGACACGATGTGCCTTTTCCTCCTACTAATATGGAAAGTACCAAAGACGTCCAACCTTCGGTTGTCCAAGTTCAACCTCAAGTACCAAATTCTGAGCCCGTTGTTGCTCCCGTTAGTGCTCCGATGCCTAACTTGAAAACGTCAATTCCATATCCTTCGAGACGTAATGATGAAAGGCGTCTGTTGAAAAGCTACGGGACCAAATTGAGAAATTCTACAAAATCTTTCAAGATATGAGTTTTGAAATTAGCTTCGAGAAGATGAGGTGCTTTGTTCTTATGCCTTAATTTGCTTCGACTCTTAAAGCCTAATTGGAAACAAGAAAAAATTTTTGTGAAATGGCTAGACTCCTTTGATATGAGCCCATTGTTCGGCGCGGTCTACCCTCAACAAAAGTTACCAGAAAAACTTGGAGAACCCAGGCATATTTTCAATACCGTTTGATTTTACGGAATGGAATGAGGGCTTAGCCTTGGCCCGATCTTGGCGCTAGACCTAAATCTCATGCATTATCGTGGCTGTGGAAAAATATCTTCTCTTCCGGGAGCTCACTCCTTACTTGTACTGATCTCTTGAACTTTCGGACCGTTGATTACTGCCAACCGATCGTATCGCCAAAGATAGTCTTACCTAAAAAAAGTAGGATAGTTTCAATTCCGGAACGACTTTGTAGTCGTTTAGACTTTCGATGCCGATCCGAGTCCCCTAATTCTCGGAGATCCTTTTGTTAAAGACCCGGACATGCTTTTATTGAGTTTTCGAAGGTGAATTAATCTTGTGTTGGAAAATAGCCGTAACATTCAAATCTCGATCAAACTTCGAGATACTCCTCTAATTATGATGATAATTCGGTTAACCGAATCGACGTCATTGAAATGGCTTGTGAGGAGTATTCTCAAGAAATTCTTGGTTTCTCAAATGTGATCGCGAGTGGCAATCCCACTCCTTATTATGACCCGATTGTTTCTAACCTCTTCTCAAAACTCTACACTCCCATTCGGGGATTGTGACTTTCTTCTTGAGGACTTAGTCGATGTTTTTTCCTCTCTCCTTGAAGATGATCCAACTTCTCCGGAAGTTGATGACTCTTACATGACCCGGGAGGGGGAATATTCTTCTTATTGATCATTTTCTCAATGAGGATCCTTACATTACCCCCTTCCCATTTCAAGGAAATTATTTACTGAAAATTTAAAAAGAGCTTAAAGTTTGTGAAGCTAAAACTCATAAATCTTCAATTGATGAACCTCCCGAAGTCAAACTCAAGGACTTACCTCCTCATCTCGAATACGCATTTTTGGAAGGTGACAACAAGTTTCCTGTCATAATTGCTAAAGACTTGAGTGTCGAGGAAAAAGCCTGCTCTCACTTAGGTTTTGAAGTCCACGCTAAGCGTGCCATCGCTTGGAAACATCTCCGACCATCAAGGGGGATTAACCCAGAATTTTGTACTCACAAGATTCAATGGAAGAGGAAATTACAATCGGCGGTTAACACCAAAGACGCGGTGGAATCCAAAGATCCTCGAATTGTTATCAAATGGAGGTTGAAAAAAACTTTTGACGCCGATTTATTTTCACGATCTCGGATTGTCCTTGGGTTAGCTCGTTACATTGCGTACCGAAAAAAGGTTGGGGGGGTTTTAACGGTTATGAAAAATGATTGAAAACGAGTTAATCCTACTCGATTGGTTAAGGGACTGGCGTGTATGCATTGACACCGGAAGTTAAATGAAGCCACCCTGTAAAAGACCACTTTCCATACCGTTTTTATGGATCAAATGCTCAATGAGATAAGCGGAAACGGAGTACTACTGTTTTCTTGATGGTTTCTTCGGGTTACTTTCAATTTCCCATCGACCCTCTGATCATACAAAAATACTAAATTCACAGTGTCCTACGGAAGTTCGCCCCTACATTGCATGCCTTTCGGCTTTATGCAATGGCCCGGGGCACGTTCTAAAGGTGTATGATGGCTATCTGTTCTTGATATGATCAAAATAAAACGATGGAAGTCTTTCATGGATGACTTTTCGGTCTTTGGGAATCATCGAAAAAATTGCCTCTCTCGTGTAGACAGAGGCTTCAAAGGTGTGCAGACACCAATATTTGTCTAAATTGGGAACAGAGTCATTTTTTGGTTAAGGATGGCGTTGTCTTTTGGCCTTAAGTATTCCAAAATAGGGATTGAGGTTGGATAAAGCACAATATTCAATGTGAGTGCTAAGTTAACCCTCATCCCACCACCGTAAAGTGTGTTCGGAGTTTTCTCGGTCAGGCCATGTGTGCTAAGCGGTTCATTAAGGTGGTTTCTATATAGGTCGAGCGTGGACGCTTAGTTGAGAATTTGTTGCAGGGATGAGGAGAAGTGGTTGGGTGGATTGCGGGGATTTAGGGTTTGTTTTTATCGGTAGTTGAAGGGGATTAGAATGTGTCGCGACAGGATGAGCGGAGGGAGGCTTGTGTAAGGGCGAAGGAGTATGTATAGGAGTGGAGACAAGGGGGTAGGAATTGGATGTGAGAAGGTAGAGCGACGGGGGCGAGAGGAGGGGACCGAAGAGGCAGATGTGATATTGAAGGGGTGTAAGATGAAAGAATTGGGAGAAAGGCTGGCAATGTTTAGGATAGGATCAGTAGACGATGCAGCCAGGGTAAGACAGGCGGCAGGTAGGATGAGGACGTGGGCGTGGCTGGCCGTGTCATAGACGGAACGGACGCTCTCCTCCACCTGTCTTGCCCAGACCTCTCATCTTACCTTTTCCAATCTCCCCATCATCTAACTTGCTCTCTCACTCTTCTTACATCTTCACGTCCCTGCCCCGCCTCTCCTTCCATCTTCTGCGCAATCTTGATTGCCCCCGACTGGGACCTACCCTTTGAGCTTATGTGCGATGCAAGCGACTTTGCCATAGGTGCAGTCTTGGGGCAACATCATGAAAAACACTTTAGGCCTATACATTATGCTTAGTTAAAACAATTGAATGGGCGGAATCGCATTACACCACGACGGAAAAAGAAATGTTAGCCGTAGTGTATGCCTTTGAAAAATTCCGGTCTTACCTCATCTTGAACAAAAGCATAGTGTATACGGATCACTCCACCCTAAAATATCTCTTTGCTAAAAAAGATTCCAAGGCGAGATTGCTCCGGTGGGTTCTCCTCCTTCAAGAGTTCACATTCAAAGTAATTGACACAAAAGGAGCCGAGAATCTCATGGCCGATCATCTTTCCCGATTAGAAAATCCTTATGAAAATGTGCTCGACCCAAAAGAGGTGAATGAAAAGTTTCCTCTCGAGACAGAGACACTTAATATGGTGACTTCTCGTGGTGACTCAAGTACCCCGTGGTTTGCCGATTATGCAAATTACCACGCGGGGAATTTCATTGTTAAAGGGATGTCGTCCCAGCAGAAAAACAAGTTTTTCAAGGATGTTAAACACTACTTTTGGGACGACCCCTATTTGTTCAAAATATGTGCGGATCAAATGATTCGGCGGTGTGTTGCTGGCCAAGAAGCTGTTGACATCCTCACAGCTTGCCATAGTGGACCCACCGGGGGACATTACGGTGCCAACTACACCGCCAAAAAGGTTTTTGACTCTGGATTTTATTGGCCCACGATTTACAAGGATGCCCATGACTTGGTCACCCGATGTGACACTTGTCAGCGTCAAGGAAAAATTTCGCAACGTGATGAAATGCCTCAAAATTCCATCCAAGTTTGTGAAATCTTTGACGTGTGGGGCATAGATTTCATGGGGCCATTCCCGTCTTCACGAGGGAACAAATATATACTCGTGGCGGTCGACTACTTGTCAAAATGGGTTGAAGCGAAAGCGCTCCCCACCAACGACGCCCGAGTTGTTTGCAAATTTCTTAAATCTCTCTTCGCCCGATTCGGTGCCCCTCGTGCTATCATAAGTGATCGCGGAACCCATTTTTGCAATGACCAGTTTGCAAAGGTCATGCTTAAATATGGAGTTACTCACCGTCTCTCCACCGCGTATCACCCACAAACAAGTGGGCAAGTTGAGGTATCCAATCGTGGCTTGAAACGAATTCTTGAAAGGACCGTGGGCGAGAACCGTGCCTCTTGGTCGGATAAACTAGATGATGCACTTTGGGCCTTCCGTACAGCTTACAAAACACCCATCGGGTGTACCCCATACAAGCTCGTGTACGGAAAGGCATGTCATCTACCGATCGAGCTCGAGCACAAAGCCTATTGGGCCTTGAAGCATGCAAACTTTGACCTTGAGACCGCAGGTGATCATCGTAAAGTTTAACTCAATGAATTAAATGAACTTTATGATCATGCCTATGAGAACTCTTTGATCTATAAAGAGAAAACAAAAAGGATCCATGACTCAAAGATAAAAAAACCGCGTTTTCAACGTCGGTGATCAAGTCCTCCTTTTTAACTCTCGATTAAAGATGTTCTCAAGCAAATTAAAATCCCGTTGGTCCGGACCATTCACCATTACCCAAGTCTTTCCATATGGCACCGTTGAGTTATCTTAAAACTTTAGGCCAAATTTCAAGGTGAACGGTCATCGAATTAAGCACTACTTTGGAGGGGACGTACCACAATTGGTTGTCCCGGATATCCAAACCTTCCCCAAGGACAAATGAATTCGGGGATTGGGTCAAGATTAGTGACCCTAAACAAGCGCTTCGCGGAAGGCACCCCATGCTTATCTTTCTATTATTTTCTTTCTTATTTCTATTGTGATGTGAGGAGGCTTGTACTCTTCCGATTCTTGTTGTTTGTGCTTGTAATTTTTTATAGGATTTACCCAAAATTTTCTGAAGACTCTCGTGTTCGGTGTTTTATCCCGGTCCACTCGAGCTTCCTAGCCTTTGCTTACAATTAGTTTAGGGAAATCCAATATCCTAATCTTATCGACTAACGTTTATCTTTAAGCATACTTAATAAACGGCTTAGAATTTACGTAGAGACCCTTCTTAAAACATTGAGGACAATGTTTAATTCTAGTATGGGGGGATCTATCGATTTGATTATGCATGCAGTCGTTATTCTCACGTACCCCGTTTTTCCACAAAAATTTAAAATTTTTCAAAAATAAAATAAGTGTTTTGTCACAATTTTTAACTTTCCTGCTGGGTAGAATAAGAGTAAATTTTGACTTGATCGAGCGTGTTGAGCTCTAGCTAGTTCCTTAACTTTTAGGCTAAGCGTTCGCGAAAATTCGCGAAGAACGAAAAATGATAGAGTTAAGTATGAGTTGGATGCTAAGCAAGGATTATTTGGAAATCTTAAGAGCTCATGTATGTAATTTGTGGCTTTTTCTCCCATAAGCTCTTAACCGGATTAATATGCGTGCTGTTTTTGGAGATTAAACTTAAATCAATAATTTTTATGTAGAGTATAGCAAAAATTTTAGTCTTAGTTCAAGCTTATACTTGAATTTTTCAAAAAGAAGTTTTATCTATATAAAGTAATATATAAATAAAAAAATAAAAAATGATGATGATAAAATGATAAAAAAATATAATAAATATAAACTGTGAGCTGATAAAAGTTTACTATCTCTTGCCGGCTCACAACCGATGTGGTAGTCTTCTAAAGAAAGCCCATAGTAAGAATAAAATTCCGAGACTGATAAAAGTTTGCTGCATCTTGCCTGCTCACAACCGATGTTGCATCCTTCTAAAAGGTCGAGGGTTACAATTGCATAAATGTTATGTTTAAGTTTGAATTTCAAATATGCTTTTGAACTTTGACTATTCTATTTTAAAAGCTATGTATATACGGGAAACCTGAGAGTTTTTGAAACCTAAGGTCCGTGAGTCCCGATACTAGTCTCTATGGGGTGTCAAAAGCCTGGTCACTTAGCCGCAAGGTTGGGATGTGCCGAGACGAATGTCGCTACTGGGTATGATCTAGCTTCAAACTTCATTATTCTGGTCCTTCGAACATGAAGCATTAGAATTTGCAAAACTGTTTGATCACGGTTGAACTTCAAAAATAGCACATTCACCTAAGATATAATAATGTGGGGACGTGTAAAAGTTCACAAGTTGGCAAATATGAGTAGTGTTAGCATCTTTACTTATAATTTAACGATGATTTCGTTTTTTAGCTTGGTTTGGACAAGTGAGATGTCAGGAACGATGAATTTATCCTTTTTTGGGCATTCTCGGATTCGAAATGCATCTTGTTCTATGATCCTCTAAGGTTTATGGAAATAACGAAAGGTCAAGAATATTCTGGGTAATTATTATAAAAAATAATTGGACAAAAAAAGTTTTGATAAAATTGGAAAATGGGTTTGGTGTTTTAAAACTTGTGATTTCTTAAACTCTCCTCACATAAGTCTTTGCTACTTTTTCGAAGATTTAGTTTGGGGAAGTTTTTGAGGTATTTGGTTTTAGAGCATATAATATTGCGTGAGGACACGCTTATCACTTAGTGTGGGACAATTTTTATATGTGAGAAATCAACTTATCCTCAATTATATCCAAATAGCCCTTAATGGTTACAAAATGTGCAATATTATACTTGTATTTGTTGTATTTTGTCTGTTTATGTTTGTGTAGGTACGGATAGTTCAAAAATTACAAGAAAACGGTCAAAGCCGAACAAACACGGACACGGGAACGGATAGAGTGCAAGAGAGCCGGAATTATCTAGCAAAAGGTCAACAAAGTCAACCCTTGGTCAACATTAGTCAACTCACAAAAGACAAAATCCTTATAAATCCAAAAATGCCTAATGTTAAACCTAATTTCACAAATAAGTCCAAAAACCTAACAACGTTAGCCTTTTTATTTATAAAAGGGTTACAGTCGTTGTCTTTTATAACAAAACCCTTATAACCAAGCCTAATCCAAACCTGTGGCCCAATTCTTTATACCCGGGCCCAAGTCAACAAACACACCCCTAGGTCAGACTAAGTTATAAAAAAGAAAAGAAAAGGCGGGAAAACCCATTTTTACTATTTCATATCTCTCTAGTTTTACATGCTGTAAAAACAACGGGGTAAATCCCAATTTGTCAGCGTGGCTCTAAGATTCGTAGTTACCGAGATCTTATGTGGACAAAGAAGAAGTCACCTAAGCTAACATTGGCTAGAAATTGGACAAAAGGAATGAAACTCGTGATGCGAGGAAACACACAAGAAAGAAAAATTTTATGCACTATAAATCTCTAGTTAAAGACCACAAGTACTATGACACACGGAATGCCACGCTGGCAATCCGTGTGCTCACTTATTTGATCCAACGGCTTAAACAAAGGATCCAATGATTGGCATTAAAGGAAGGGACGAGATCAAAAGCTTGGAGGAGTATGTTGAGAGGCCTAGAAGCTTCTCTCTCAGCTATAAATACAAGACCTTCTCACTCACAGCAGATATAGATTTTTTTTACATTTTTAGCTTATAAAATTTAGCTTTTGTGATCTTTCTTTAAAAATGTTTTAGCTTATTGTTTACTTAATGTCATTTCAATTTTTAGTATTGTAATCAGCTGTTTTATTAATAGAAATCAAGTTTCCTTATTATGCTCTTACTTTTCTCAAAGCTTACTTACATATAAACTTTGATAAATAAGTTGTTACTGTTTCATAGGCTTCTAATAAGCTCATCTCAAGCTCATCTAAGTCTCTAAGCTTAGATTGAACTCAAATTGATCACTAATTTACTTACACGTTTAAAATCAGTTTAATACCTATGCTATGGATGGATTTGATTGCTTTGGATGATAAGCTTACCCTGGAAGAGCTTATTGGACTTAACTAGCTTATCCTTGTGATAAGCTAGAGCTTGTTGATAGCTCATTTGAGCTTAATCTTAGCCTTGTTTAGAGCAAAGGCTCCTATAAGTTTCTTCTTTACATTTAAGCTTAAATTTACTCTATTGGCTTAAATCTATTTCATACTGCTTACTATTTTCTTATTTTAGTTTAGATTAGCTTATAATTGCTTATTATTTGTGTTTAATGCTTATTTAGTTCAATTGTTTGTTTAGATCTTAATTTTCATGTTTTTGATACAAAAAAAGTCATAAAAAACCAAAAATAATAGCATAGTGTCTTAGCTTATTATTCTGGCTTATTTGATTGCTTATATTTGTTCATTTAGTTTGTTATAAGCTGTTTACCATCTGGTCTTTGAAAAGTTTTGGCTTAAATAGCTTTAATCAATGTTAATATTCAAAGCTGTTTTTAAAAGGGTGTTTGGTGACAGTGGGATCAACGGTGTCAAACTGGTTTAAAACTCTTTGGCCGTCACCAAGCTAACTTTAATAAGCCTATTTAAGAGATATTAAGCTGTTTTAAAAAGTTTTCAAAGTCTAAAACTCATTTTTCAAGATATTTCTTCATGTGTTTTGATTCTGAGATGTTATAAGCTGTTTATGTAGCATATTTGCTTAAGTCTAGTTTAGCAGCTTATTTTTGTGTTTGATATGCATGTTTAAGTGTTTTATGTAAGTAGGCTAAGTGACTTGCATTGTGCATTTGATTTCATTGAATGCTGTCAAAAGGTTGTTAAGGGTTGAGATTTGAGAAATTGCTTTTTCTTTTGATCATTGTGGCTTATCCTTTATTTCAAAATGCTTTTTCTTTGAAGCTTATTGTAGCTTTTTGGCCATTCTTCTTAGTGGTATAAGCCACTAAGCCATAAGGATCCTTTTTGTAGCTTATTTTTAAGCTAGAAAAGTCCCTATTGGCCTTTTGGCTTATCAGTTTTGGCAAAAAGGCTCATTTGCTTATATAAGCTTATTTGCTTATTGCCCCTGCTTATTTAGATGTCTTTCAGCTTATTAGAATAGATTAAACCTGTTTTAGCTTTTTCCCTTTAGATTAGAGCTTATTTGAGCTTATCTGCATTTAGCTTAAAATTCTATAAGTTTGATAGCTTTTTGAGTATTCTGTCATTCTAGCTTAGTATGCTTGCTTATTTTTGTTCTTAAGTGCTTATTAGATGTGGTTGAGTATCTGCCTTTGATTATTTCTTATTTCATTGGCTTATTAGAATCTTTGATTAGACTAACAGACTAAGTGTTTAATGGCTAGTTACTACTTAAAATTTAGTATGCTGAGTTATAAGCTCATTCTTAGGTTATTGGGTTGCACATTTTTGTTTTTTGTTGCTTATTTAGAGTAGCTTATTATCTAATTTAGCTTATTTCTCTATTTGGTTTGCTTATTTAAGCTTAAAAACGCCAACAGTTAGCATTTCAGTGGCTTAGTAGTGTTTAAGCATTTCTGTCTTATTAGCTTATTTATGTGCTTTTTTATGGTTTACAAAAATAGTTGTTTTGCAAAAGTAGCTTATTTTTAAGTGTTTTTAAAAGTTGTAAAAAAAATAGAAAAAAATAAAACACTTGGGATAGTGGGAAGCCCCGGGTGAGCAAGACTCGAACCCGGGACCTCTACCACCCTCACCTAGCATTTTAACCCCACAACCACTTAAAACATAGTGCTACAAGCTCTTTCGTATATATTGGCAAAAATCTATTATTTATATACAATTTAGACTTTTAGTTTAATAAGCTGTTTTTTCTTATTATCCACAGCTTATTCAATAAGCTGTGTTACAAATTTTATTTTTCCTAGATTCCTCTTAGTTCAAGCTACTTTCTATAATTTTTTTAGAATTTTTATAATTAGTTTAGTATTTTTTAAACATTTATTTTTATTAAAAACTTTAAAAATTCATAAAAAATAAAAAAGTAATCAAAAAAATATAATTCTTTTTTAGAAAATTTTCTTTTATCATATAGTTTCTAGGAAAATTAGTTTTGCTTCCATAGGGTTAAAATTGAAAATTTTCAATTTTTAAAGAACGGGATTCGTTCCCGTTCAATTTTTTTCGTGTTTTTAAGCTCAATTCGACTCTGTTTTTGTTCTAGTTTTCTTTAAACTTACTTTTTAGTCAATTAGAGTCAATTAAAAGTGAAAAATTCATTTTTGGTTTATTTTTGGAAATTTAAGATTTTTAGTCACAGTTTAGGGTTTTCGTTTTACGTTTTTAGCTAAAATTTATTTTCCCTTAAGTAGTTTTTAAGTTTTTGCCTTAATTTTCTCGTAGTTTTAGATAACCAATATCAATTTTATCCCATTGAAGCATCGATTCTCAAAACGACTCTCGACTTTCAATTGTTTTCCTCATCGGGGATAACGACCCGAGAATCATACTTCCGGATTATTATAACTAAGATCTTTTGATTCCTACCTCTCTTTTTATATATTTATAAGTATATTTTATATATATTTACTATATATTAAAGAGTGTAGTCAGAAGTGATTAAGTTTTTGGCGCCGTTGCCGGGGAGGATTGTCTACGATTGTTGAAGCCGTTTGAAAATTTTTGTTTGAAGATCATTCCAAGAGAAGTTATTTTTTTTATTTTCATATAAAAAAAATATACAAAAATATTTTTCATAATTAAAATATAAAACCAAAAATCTAAAAAAGAAAAAACCAAAAACATAAAAACATTTTCCATAAAAAGAAAAAAAAATAAAAATAAAATAAATTCATCAAGTTGGTAAAAGAACACCAACAAATAATACTTTCAATTGAAGTATCATCCATCAATAAGTTCCCGAACCAAAGATTTAGCAACTAACTAGAATTTTCCGACTTTCGTTATTTTCATAACCGTTAGGGATCATAGAACAAGATGCATTTCGATCCGAAAATGCCCCAAAGAGGATAAAATTCATCGTCCTGAACTTTCACTCGCTCTAAACCAAGCATAAAACGAAATCACCTTAAATATCAGTAATATGCTGGGAGAGGGGAGAATGACGCATGGAGTGTAGGCAACTTGTGAACTTTTCACTCCCGACAATTATTATATCTTAGGTGAATGTGCTAATTTGAATTTCAACCATGGATCAACGTTTTTGCAAAATTCTATGCTTCACGTTCCACCCGAGAATAATGAGTTTGAAGGCGAGATCATCCCATGTAGCGACTTTCGTCTCGGCACATCCCAACCTTGCGGCTAAGTGACCAGGCTTTTGACACCCCACAAAGACTAGTATCGGGACTCACGGACCTTAGGTTTCAAAAACTCTTAGGTTTCCCGTATATACATAGTTTACTTAAAATGAAATAGTCAAAGTTCAAAAGCATATTTAAATTTAACAAAAAGAGAGCTTTTTAATAATCACACTAAACAAACAGTGATTGGAAATTGTAACCTCGACCTTTTAGAAGGCTAGCAACGCGGGTTTATGAGCGCAAGATGCAGCAAACTTTTAATCACTCACAGCTTATATTAATTTAGATATATATATAATAATAATAATATATATATATATATATATATATATATATAAAGAAACTTCTTTTTGAAAAATTCAAGTATAAATATTAAAAACTAAGACTAAAGTATTGGTAATTACTACATAAAAATTGTTGATTTAAGTTTAATCTCTAAAAATAGCATGTATGATTAGTCTGGTTAGGAGATTATGGGAGAAAAAGCCACAAATTATATACATGAGCTCTTAAGATTTTCAAATAATCCTTGTTTAGCATCCACTCATAGTTAACTCTACATTTTTTGTTCTCGGGAATACCGCGAACGCTTAGCCTAAAAGGTTAAGAACAACTAGAGCTCAACCGCACGATCGGTCAAAATTTATTCTTATTCTACCCAGCATGAAAGTCAAAATTGTGACAAAACACTTATTTTATTCTTGAAAATTTAAAGTAATTTTCATTTTTTGAAATTTTGTGTAAAAACAGGATTAACGCGAAAACACCACTGCAACCATATCAAATCGATAGATCCCCCATACTAGAATTAAACATTGTCCTCAATGTTTTAAGAAGGGTCTCTACGTAAATCCTAAGCCGTTTATTAAGTATGCTTAAAGATAAACGTTAGTCGATAAGATTAAGGATATTGGATTTCTCAAATGATGCTGAGGATTTTTGAAGCTCTTGTGAACGAAGGACAAAAACCGCGAGCACGAGAGGCTTCAAAAATCCGGGACAATCCTGGACAATCATAAAAACACAAGTAAACGAGAAAGGAAAGAGGCAATCCTCCTCACAAAAAAACACTTATTCATTACTACATAACATAACTACGGATAAGCATGGGGTGCCTCCCACAATCCGCTTGATTTTTAAGAGGTCATAAGCTTGACCCAATCCCCTAATTCATTTTGTCCTGGGGAAGGTTTGGAGATCCGGGAACAACCAATTTTGGTACTCCCTCTAAAGTAGTGCTTAATTCGATGACCGTTCACCTTGAAATTTGGCCCGGAAATTTGGGATAACTCAACGGTGCCATATGAAAAGACATGGCAATGTGAATGGTCCGGACCTACGGGATTTCAACTTGCCCAAAAGCATCTTCAATCGAGAGTTAAAAGAGGAGGAATTGATCAACTAACATTGATAAACCGCGTTGTTGATCGTTGAGTCATGGACCTTTTGTTTTCTCTGTATAGATCAAAGAGTTCTCATAGGCATTGTCACAAGTTCATTTAGTTCAATGAGTAAAACTTACAGGTGATCACCCGCGTCTCAAGGTCAAAAGTTTGCATGATTCAGGCTAGTAGGCTTTGTGCTCGAGCTCGTTCGTAGATGACATGGCCTTGTTCCGTACACGAGCTTGTATGGGGTACACCCGATGGTGTTTTGGTACGTATGGAAGGCCCAAAGTGCATCAACTAGTTTTTATCCACCAAGATGCATGGAGGGGTTCTCGCGCACAGTCCTTTCAAGAATTTCGTTTCAAGCCACGATTGGAACCTCAACTGTGCCCACTTGTTTTTTAATGGGTAGAGTACGCGGTGGAGAGCCATTGAGAACTCCGTATTTAAGCATGACCTTTGCAAACTGGTCATTGCAAAAATGGGTCCCGCGATCACTTATGATAGCACAAGGGGCACCAAATTGGGAGAAGAGAGATTTAAGAAATTTGCAAACAACTCGGGCGTCGTTGGTGGGGAGCGCTTTCGCTTCGACCTAATTTGACAAATAATCGACCGCCACGAGTATATATTTGTTCCCTCGTAAAGACGGGAACGGCCCCATGAAATCGATACCCCACACGTCAAATATTTCACAAACTTGGATGGAATTTTGAGGCATTTCATCATGCTACGAAATTTTTCCTTGACGCTGAAAAGTGTCACATCGGGTGCCAAGTCATGGGCATCTCGGTAAATCGTAGGCCAATAAAATCCTATCAAAACCCTTTTGCGGTGGAGTTGCACCGCAATGTCCCGCCGTGGTCCACTATTGCAAGCTGGTGAGGATGTCAATAGCTTCTTGGCCTGCAACACACCGTCGATGAACTTATCCCACATATTTTGAACATATAAGGGTCCTCCAAAAGGATGTTTAGAACATCCTTGAAAAACTTGTTCTATTTGTTGGGAACTACATCCCTTTAACAATGAAATTCTCGGCGTGGTAATTGCATAATCGGCAAACCACTGGGGTACGTTGAGTCACCCACAACAGTCACCATATTAAGTGTTTCGAGAGGAAACTTTTCATTCACCTCCTTTGGGTCGAGAACATTTTCATACGGATTTTCTAATCGGGAAAGATGATCGGCCGCAAGATTCTCGGCTCCTTTTTTGTCAATTACATTGAAATCGAATTCTTGAAGGAGGAGAACCCACCGGAGCAATCTTACCTTGGCATCTTTTTTAGCAAAGAGATATTTTAGGGCAGAGTGATCCGTATACACTATGCTTTTGTTCATGATGAGGTAAGACTAGAATTTTTCAAAGGCATACACCACGGCTAACATTTCTTTCTCCGTCGTGGTGTAATGCGATTCCGCCTCGTTCATTGTTTTACTAGCATACTGTATAGGCCTAAAGTATTTTTCATGATGTTGCCCCAAGACTGAACCTATGGCAAAATCGCTTGCATCGTACATAAGTTCAAAGGGTAGGTCCTAGTCTGGAGCAATCAAGATTGGAGCTTCAGTAAGTTTTTTCTTTAATGTTTAAAAAGCTTGAATACAATCATCGGATAAAATGAATGATGTATTCTTCTCAAGAAGATGAGTCATCGGTAGGGAAATTTTGGAAAAATCCTTAATGAACCATCGGTAGAAACCGGCATGACCGAGAAAACTCCTAACACCCTTAACGGTGGTGGGATGAGGTAACTTAGCAATCACATCGATTTTGGCTTTATCAACCTCAATCCCTTTTTTAGAAATCTTATGGCCAAGGACAATTGGTATGTGCTTAATTACACATACCATTTTCCATTAGTAACGGATTTAAAAGACTAAAAACGTACCAAAAATACATTGTATTTGTATGTTTTACATTTATATTGTGCAGGAAATGGATATTCAAGAAAAGGAACAAAAAGAAAGCCAAAAACAAACAAATCCAAGCACGGAATGGAAAGGACAAAGTCAAAAGTCA